>CBVK0100502135.1:639-10956 GCA_900067695.1 Picea abies | reverse complement strand
AACCTAGAGATGCTTCGCCCAGGGGATCCCCGAGAAGGCAATAAAAAGCCTCTCGATAAGAAACTAAGGGACCCTAAGAAAAAATGAAATAAATAAATGCAAGACCTAACCAAGAGGATGGGAGGTCTCATCCCGAGCCAGCCCATTATGTTCATAGGTATTTAGCAGTATGACATTGCCACCATCTGGTCACCAAACCAGGGCAGTGACCTTTGGTTGCATGGCCAAAGGAAAGGGGGTCTCATCACGAGCCAAACTTCTCATTTATGCGAAGATACTAGTGGGTAACGTTGTCAGCTCTAGCCACCAAGCCAAGGCAGTGTCCTCTTCATCAAGGCTTGTAGTAAAAAAGAAATAAAAGAAATATAAGGCAATAAAGGGCTTGGAAAAATTACATCCATGATGGGTACAACTCGCCTCCTACAAAGGAACCCACAGACGACACCAGCCCTTGGTCTTACTATAGTTGGACATCCCTAAAAACCATATCACCTCATTACACATGGCTTGAATGATCCTTTGAGGAAACTTACCATTTCTTGTGGGTACTAGCCCAATAGGTTGTCCTTTTGGTTTCCTTAGCTTTGTATAGTGGGTCTGTGTAATGTCTTTGAGCTCTTAGATGATTTGTTAGGGATTTCATGCATATGTTTGATAACTTTAATGATGAGATATGATTTACATTTCTATGATTTCTAGGACTGATAAGCCCATGGACGGCGTAGTCTTTGATGTGTAGGACCATGCCTGGCGGACAGGTACCAGAGGATCAGTGCACATGGGAGATGATCAGTTCGGACCTCCATGGGGCTGAAGAGCCCATCAGATAGTTGTTGGGATGGCACATGCAGGACAGAGTTGTGACAAGCCCTTACATGCAGAAGAAGAAGGACACCCTCATTAGGATGTTTTTGGCAGAGATTTGACTCATGGGGATCAGCCCCTTGCAGATGGGACGATGGTCTTGGTGATCAGGATGCCACCCAGGACTAGTTGGATGTTTTCTGGAGCAGATGGTGGTGTGTTGGGATTGTCTGGCACACATAGCAGGTTGCAGGAGCCCCAGAGGGGCCAACGTCTGGCTTACTGGATGTTGATTATGCCCTGAAAGGGCCAACGTCTCCATTTTTTGCTCACTTTTGACATTTTTAGCATGTAATGTGACAAATAGTTGAATAATGTAAAGTCAGCCTTGTCGGCTGTTTTTAATGACCAAATTTTGATTAAAGGTCATGAGAATGATATAAATTGAGGATGTTTTACCCTCATTTGGACATAACACAACTTGCTCTCTTGTGAGAGAGACTTTCTAGTCTTTTTCTTGGTTATTCTTGTCTCTTGGAGTTGAAGCGCTACATCTTGGAGGATTATCTTTTGGCATATGGTGCTATTTATCATTGGAAGGTTTACAACTAGGGTTTGATTATGCTTCTTCATGAATTTGTAAGTGTTTTCTCATCAAAACTTCTTGAATGAATGGTTGTTGATTAAATATCTTGCATGCATAGTTACATTGTTATTATTTGCTTAATCATTAAAACCCTAGGGAGCCAACACATAAGTAGGTTGTGGCTTCATGTCCCCATGGTAAAATCTTATTAGCCATTTGATTAGAGAAGGTTTAGCCTAGCCATAGCTACACTAGCCATTCTCTTTTCTTGAGTTAGTTTTGAACATAAATTGAAGAAAGAAGGCGTCCTAGGCCTAATTCATTTTACACCTAGGGTTTGCTTCTAGGGTTTTGAAAAGCCTTGTCTTTGAACAACACTTTTCATCCATAGATTTGTGTTTATTAACTAGCCGTTTTGCCAAAAGAGTCTTAAGGAAAGAATAAGGAGCCTTAAGCCTAGCCTTAGCTACACCTAAATAAGTCTTCTCTTCTTAGGGTTTTGGATTTAGTGGCCCTGCCATAGCAGCACCATTAGAAAAAATTCTCTTGTCCTTAGGTTTAAATTTCTCCAAGCCATTAGTTTCTCTCCATTTGACTCCATTAACCCAAGGCACTAGTCTAGAAGTACAACTTTCAGCTTTTGTGCTAAAAAAACTCTTTCAAACTCCTTTTTATTTGAAACCCTAACTAACCTAGCGTCTAACCCTATCAGATTTACTAACCCTAACCCTAGGGTGACGTCTTAGCCTTTTGAAACTCTTGTTTGCTCTAAAAGTTGCGGCTAGGTCACCCCTTGACAGCCATAAAGGTTTCAAGTATTTTCATTGGTTAAAATTGCAAAACGTTTACCTTTTGGCCTCTCTAACTTAAATCTAGGGTTGACGTCATAGTGACAGCAGCAAAATTATAGGTGACGTCACACTTGTTTGATCTCTTGCTTTGGCATAAAACGTTGTGACATTTGTCATCTTATTTGATAGACTTTGAGGCGTTGATTGCATTCATAAACTTAGTTGACAAAAACGTCCTTCTCATTGTCTCTAAATCTGACCTAGTACTAGGGTTGACGTCACCTTATTTCTGCAATAGTGACGCAGCAAATATATTAATGTATGAGCAGATTTATTACATTCATTGCATTGTGATATAATAAGGTTGATTTTGTATATTGAATGCAAGTATAAGTTTGTATTTATTGAAGAAGTAATATTATAACCCTTTGTCTTTAATTGCAATCATTGACTTCGTCAATAATTACTTTTATCATTGCTCATATATATTTAGAGATAGTCTTTAAATTGTGAAGTACTAACCACTGCAGCACATTTTAGTTTTATTTGTCTTGTCTCGCAAACAGGTGCCCTCATCAGTGGAATATCTTCTTTGACTATCTCCATCATTTGGCAGTAATCTGTGAAGGGAAGCTTATCTTTAACCCTTGAAGCCTTAAACCTTGACCCTTCTCCTTCAGAACCCCAGATTACTAGGGACGTCTCCTTCGGGATTAGCCACCCTAAATAGAAAGAGCTCCCCATTGAGGTGACAGTGGGTGGGGAAGTTCCTGTTACACTAGTTTGAATCCTTGACTCAAGCTACCTAAACCCTTCCTACAAACTGTGCGATAACAGGTCTCTTTCCATCGACTTCAGCTCATGTATTCTGGATACGAGACCTAGAGTTTTATGAGTACCTTGAGGCTTGTAGTCATTAGTGGCAGGCTATCTTACCATTGACAGATGTGAATACATCAATGTCTCATGATCAATGGATCTCTCAAGTGTTCGACACCATCTCCTTTATTCACATTTGTAGAGATGTACTCGGTGCCTTGATACCTACTTTCATCATTGGTAGGTTGTCTCACGTTTGTTAACGGTATACCTCAATGACCGATAATCAAACGATCTATCATCGTGTTCAAACTCAAATCATTTATTCACATGATGTAAACTTGCACCATTGGTGGATTGTATTGAAGACTTGAAGAAATCACTTTGTGGACACATCTTTCCTGAGTTGTTGCTTCCATTTCATTGGACCAATACCTATTTGACTTCAACGATCATGGGAGATTAGATTGTACTCCATGGTATACAGATATCTTCAGATTGATTTTGAGACTGGTTTCACTGGGCCTTGTTCGTGACTATGACAGTTATCGACATGTAACCACATTTATACTTGCCTACTCGTGGTCATGAACACTTGTTGGTATATTTTCTACATTGATCTGCATTTTATTCTTGGCAGCCATGTATGTAAAGTCAGTACATAATGTAATGAGTAATTGAGTTCGTCTAGCTGGTTCTCTACCACTCCACTTCTGGGTTATTTATAATGTATTTTGGCCATCGCAGATACTCCTCTGATATCACACATTAGGGGGCATATGTTATAGCAAGATTTGCCTCACCATTGCTATCTTGCACAGAGGGCCTTTTTCCATTTCCCTACGTAGACTTATCAACCCCTTTTTGATAAATCCAGAGCCAAAATATATATATATATTTTCACATATATGCTCCATAACTTCTTTGCAAGATGCGTATACGCTTGTTGCTCCACTACAACTCGCGTATATCAGGATTTGTGCCAGAAAATACAAAATGAGATCGGGTTTCCATGTCACAACAGAAGATCTCTGATCTTTGGCCTTCCATATACTGGAAACATTCTGAATTTGCCCTTCAGTTGCATTCTAGAGGCTATAAGAGCACAATTTCGAGCTATGGAAAAAGAGGAGAAACCATTCAACTTTGAGAGAAAAGTTACTCTAGAGAAATTACTTCATATTGAGTCTGCATCCCTTTATCCCTCAAGTATGAACATAGTGTTCATCCCCCAAGCTCTTTCCTTATTGTCGAGAGGACCTCATTACCTCTTTGATATGAGTTTGCCTTTGGTGGAGGATTGAAGTGGTGGAGACCCAGTTGGAAGGAACTTGGTTTCTTGATTTTGAACCGTGTCGACACAGAAGTCTGTAATGTTGATACTTCTGTTGATCAATTATTAATATAAATACTCCTTTCTCGTCCTATCGATATCTTGCAAATATATGATTATTATCCATGGGCATGTTTGTAATGCTTATTAATGGATTGTGTTATATGATGTGCTAACTCATTTTATATCTTGTCACTATATACTTGCATTTCTTGTTTGTTGAGAACTTCTTGCAGGTGTAAAGCTTTGGGTCAAAGTGCTCAATGGTGGAATGACATCACATGATTAGATCGAGGTAGGCTTCTTCCTCGTATTGCACATTAGTTTATATAGCACATGTTGGAATTGAGTTGATTTCTGCAGTCATACCTGTCTGTTGTGGTTTACCCTTGGCCATAGAAAGTTTTTCCCTTGTAACAAAGACGGCCTTGGAGAGCGTGCTCAAAAAAATCTCTTTTCACACAAGAAAAAAATTTTGCTTCTCGACGACAACAAGGGTTAGATCTCGGTTAGCTTACACGAAAGATACAACTTTTCCTATCTGTTTCTAATTTGCCGAGATTGCACAGGGCATGGGGCAAAGAGAATACACAGATCTAAAAGAGTAGCAACCTAGAAATAAATAAAACAAAACCGAAATAAAACCAAAATACCACTCTGCAAAAATTTTAAAAAATGTGTATTCAAGCTTTATACCTCTGAATCTAACTGTAATGGTCGTATCTTGGGAAAACAGAAACCTTTTCGAGTGAAACGAAAAGTGTTCCTGACTTAAAAGAGTGCTCCAGACATAATGGAACAGTACTTTGAGCCTAGAAATGTATGGAAATGACAAAAAGTGGGGATGAGACAACTCGGCTTCACGATCTCGATCTACAACAGGAGCGGGTCTTCAAACAGGCTCTGATACTATGTTCGACAACATAGGTATTCCAACAGAGGTTGAACACCTTCAGTAACCATTCACATAACCAGATCAAAGATCAACACACCGATGTTTTCACATGGTAAAACCCCTACGGGGAAACATCCACAGCCCCAGCCAACGCGACCACTTGGAGCAGTTTATTAATGCAAAGAAAAAGATTACAAAGATTTTACAAGAGATTTTCTCACAATCAATCATCGGCAAATGACCCTCCATGCTCTTTAAATAGAGATCATGGACCAATCAGGTGTTAAGACATGAATCAATGGCTGTTAAGATCGAGGAGAGTATGAACCGTCGGATCACTCTATGTCGGGAACATATCGTGACCGTTGGATTTCCTAACTACAAATGCATACTAAAGAAACACACTAGAAAACACATTTTTACCTAACGACACAATAGACCAAGTAGATCTTACTAAATCCTAAGTGTCTAAATATCCTAACAATGGATGACATTATCAGTAGTCAAAAATCTCATTTTGACAAGTCCAGACTTGGATACAATCAGACAGAAAAGGAATCAAGCTCCAAAACAACAGAGCAAGAAACATATCCAAAAAGTTAGACAGAAACAATCAAAGGGGATAAGAAGATATACAAGGAATATTACAGGGACACTCCTCCACCAAGAAGATTCAGATTTCAGAATCAATAACATACAGATAGGCCTCAAGAAGAAGAAGGATTCATAAGAGCAACTCCTTTCAGAAGATTTTCAACTCTCGAGTATCAAACTATATTTTTTTGTTTATGTTATGCATGTAATAATTGTGGACATAAAGTTGTGAATTGCATATCTAATAACAGGAACAATAATGACTTTGAGAGTCATACACAAAGGGGTTATTCAAGAAGACCTAGTGAAACACATAGAAGAAGTTACAATAGGTTTGAATCTTTGAGAAATGAAGTGGAATGTTACAAATGTAAAAAAATTGGACACATGGTCAAAGATTGCAGAATGAAAATCCTTCATAAAGAACCTCAACAAAATAACAACAATCACAGACAGGAACCTCAGAAAACGACATGGATAAGAAAGAAAGATCAGTATAGAAATGAAGAATGCACAATTGCTCTAACAGCAAAGCAGAAGAAACGTGGTTGGTATGTTGATAGTGGATGTTCAAAACACATGATAGGTGATAGAGACAAGTTTCTTACATTACGAAAGGAAAGAGATAGATCAATCTCCTTCGAAAATGATGATTCAACCAAAATCATTAGAAAATGCACAGTCTGAATTGGGAACAAGAATGAAAAGGCAGAAAGTATTCTACTAGTAAAAGAAATGAAACATAATCTTATAAGTGTGAGTCAAATGTGTGACCAAGGTCATAAAGTTACTTTCGATTCACAAAAGTGTGAGATAAGAAAAGAAGGTTCAGGGAAATTGGTTGCTACAGTTGCAAGAACTTCAAGCAACATATATGTGTTAAGTGAAATTGGAAATGAAAAGTGTTGTCTGGGAAAGGAAGATGAAAGTTGGCTATGGCACAAAAGAATGGGGCACATACATTTTGATAACCTTGTCAAAGTTAGCAAAAGAGAAGCAGTCATAGAAATGCCTTAGATCACGAAACCAACAAACAATTTATGCAAGCATTGCCAAGAAGGAAAGCAAACAAGGACCTAGTTTAAATCAAAGGAATATTCAATGACAAGACCACTGGAAATTGTGCATACTAATCAAGTTGGACCAACTAAAACAAAGGACTTAAAAGGTGAGAAATACTTCATGTTATTAGTTTATGATTATACAAGAATGACTACAGTATGCTTTCTCAAGAATAAGTCAGAAGATTTTGAAAACTTCAAGATCTACAAGGAAATGGTTGAAAATGAAATGGATTCAAAAATAAAATGCTTGAGATTTGATAATGGAGGAGAATTCACTTCAAAGGAATTTATGGACTATTGCAGCAATCATGGAATAAAAAGGTAATTCTTCATTGCTAGGACACCTCAACAGAATGGAGTTGTTGAAAGAAAGAACAAGATAGTACAGGAAATGGCTCGAACAATGTTAATGGATTCGAAATTGATAGATATTTTTTGGACACAGGCAGTGCATACAACAGTTCACATTCAAAACAAAGTAATGCTCAGAAACAACACTGACAAAACTCCTTACGAACTATGGAAAGGAAGACCAACAAATGTAAAGAACTTTAGAGTTTTTGGAAGCAAATGCTATATCAAAAGAGAAGATGGAGGAATGGGAAAGTTTGACTCTCATGTGGACAAAGGAGTACTTGTTGGTTACTTAAGTACAAGGAAATCATACAAGTGTTACAATCTAAGATTGAACAAAGTTGTGGAAATCATCAATGTAACAATTGATGAAACATGCAAACCATAATCAAAGGAAGAAAATGAATCAATGAAACAACCCTTAGAAGAAGAAGTAGAAAATGAAAAAGAAGTAGAAGAGAAAGATTAATAGAATCTGACAGAAGCAAAAGAGCAAGTTCAACAAGTGTCTCCAAAGACACCCAATAAACGAGTACATAAGAATCATCCTTCAGATCAGATTATTGGAAACAAAGATGCAGGAGTTGAGACTAGAAGAAGAATCTGTTCACCAGAACAAACACACCTAACACTCTTATCTACAATTGAACCAAACTGTTTAGAAGAAGCCAGCAAGGATGAATCTTGGAATAAGGTCGTGGATGAAGGATTGGATAAAATAGAGAAAATGACACTTGGGAACTGGTTCCAAGACCAAAGAATAAGAATGTGATCGGCACAAAGTGGGTCTTCAGGAATAAATTGAATGAATATGGATAGGTTACAAGGAACAAAACTAGATTGGTATGTAAAGGATATGCACAGGTTGAAGGAATCGACTTTGAAGAGACATTTGCCCCAGTTGCCAGAATAGAAGCAATCTGTTTGCTTTTAGCTTATGCATGCTCCAAAAATATTAAAATGTATCAAATGGACGTAAAATCATCTTTTCTGAATGGGGAACTTGAAGAAAAAGTCTACATCGAACAACCAGAAGGATTTCAGTTGTCAGAAAACACAGATTGTGTGTGTAAATTAAAGAAGGCCTTGTATGGTCTAAAACAGGCTCCTAGAGCATGGTACTTTAGACTGGATAAGTATCTGTAGCAAGCAGGGTTGAGAAAAGGAAGTGCATACAACAACCTCTACATCAAGGTAAGTCAAGGTAATATTTTATTAATTGAAATTTATATTGATAATATTATTTTTGGTAGTGATGATGATAGGTTAAGCCAAAAATTTGCAAAAGATATGCAGAATGAATTTGAAATGTTGTTACTTGGAGAACTATCCTTCTTTCTGGGACTTCAGATACTCCAAAGCAACCAAGGAATTTTTATTTCTCAAACCAAGTATATTAGAGAAATGCTAAAAAGGTTTGGTATGGAAGATTGCAAACCAGTTATCACTCCCATGCAAACTAGTTGCAAGTTTAGCAAAGATGATGATTTGAAGTCTATAGATCAGAGGCAATACAGGTCAATGATTGGCAACCTACTATATCTGACAACATCCAGACCAGATGTAATTCAGGCAGTTGGACAGGTGGCACAATTTCAAGCAGCACCAAAGGAATCACATGTATTAGCAGTAAAGAGGATTTTCATATATCTCAAAGGAACTGAAGAGTTTGGATTATGGTATCCAAAAGGAAAGGATCTATCACTTATTGCCTACATAGATGCAGAATGGGTAGGTTTTTATTGATGACCGACGAAGCATCAGTGGAGAAACATTCTACTTGGGTGAGTGTTTAGTATCATGGCTAAGAAAGAAACAATCATAAGTATCCTTCTCTACAGTCGAGGCAGAGTACATTGTAGCAACATCATGTTGTACACAGGTTCTTTGGATGAAACAAACTCTGACAGATATACAGATTGAGTATGATGATCCCATTCCAATCTATTATGATAATACAAGCTCCATCAGTATCTCAAAGAATCCAGTGATGCACTCCAAGACGAAGCACATTCCAATCAAGTATCACTTTTTACGGGAACAGGTTGTAGAAAAGAACATCAAAGTTGAGTATGTGGGCACAAAATAACAAGTGGCAGACATCTTTACAAAACCACTTCCACGGGAAGCTTGTGAGTATCTTCGTCAGAGACTCGGAGTTATTTCTACTCCAAAATGAATGATTTTGAGTGCTTATCTTATATGTCTTAGATGTACATGAAGAAACACCATAAGAAGATAGTTCAGTCAGGGGGAGCAGCCCTAGATGGAAAGATACCTTTTCCATTGATGACAAAGGGGGAGAGATTTATCAGATGCAGAGGACAGAGGCATGGTTCCAGGGGGAGCAAATTTTTCACAATAATTTTTTTTGTAGAATGATTCAGATCGTGAAATTGCTATGCCATTGAGGAAACATATCCAAGTATTTTTGGTAAGAAATTCAGCTAGTGGGTCGTTGTATTTTTGGAGTTACACTCCGTGGAAAATAGGGTTTGTGGCTAGTCCTGAAACTAGTCAAAAACAAGTGTTTCGGGTAAAAACTTCATAACTTCTTCATAACAGATCCAAATTTAGTAAGATCAAATTTGTTCGTTAGAGTACAGTCTGTAGTATGTTTTATAATAGTTTCAGATCGATTCAAAAAATATTTCATGCGGGGCACGCTCTACAAGAGCGCTCTCTAGAATAAGCAAGAATTCTTTCTGAGAGGTTCCAAGTAGTGACACCTGGAGGAATTGCACAAAAAACACTAAAGAACATTGTGTATTGGTTTCAGATCTTTATTCATTACAGGTACAAATTTATGATTATTTCAAGTTAGGCTTGTTGACTAATCCAAAACTAGTCATGTGAGACTAAAGAAAAGTTTGATGTAAATGCTAGTCTCTTGCTGTTTAAAATTAAGGAAGGTTTGCAGGTATGTGATCATATACACCAGGTCTATTATAGATTTATAAATCATATTTGTATGATGAAACTTATGAGGGATTTTGGTTGAGGTACAAGTTGGGTACATGGTTGAAACAAGTAGTTGATGAGTTGGCACATACATGAGGTGTATAGTTGATGATGTT
>CBVK0100502134.1:0-10957 GCA_900067695.1 Picea abies | reverse complement strand
TTTTCAAATATTGCAAGCCCAATCACTTATTTGCAAAAGAAGGGAGTGAAATTTGAACAGACTCCAAAATGTGAAGAGGGTTTCGAGCAATTGAATGTTTTTTTTAAAAGTGTGCCCATATTAAAGATTGAAGATCCTGATGAGGAATTTATAGTGTGCACGGATGCATGCAAGGAAGGGCTTGGTGGATTCCTCACTCAAAAAGATCATGTGATATGCTATGAATTTTGGAAATTAAAAAAGCATGAGAGAAATTACTCTACCCACAATCTAGAGTTAGCAGCCATTGTACATGCATTAAAAATGTGGATACATTAACTCATGAGGAGGATATTTGAGCTAAGAACAGACCACTATGGTCTGAAACACTTTCTTGGACAACCAACATTAAATTCTAGAAAAAGCTAGATGGTTGGAATTTCTTAGCGAGTATGATTTTCAAATCAAACATATTAAAGGAAAAGAAAATCAGGTGGTTGATGCACTCAGAAGAAGGGCTCATGAAGTGCATGTTTCAACCATTAGCATGTATAATACATATTTAAAAGATAAAATTCTTGAAACAACAAATTCAAATCAGCATTATTTGCAACTAAATGAAAACTTACGACAAGGTGAATTACGACAGAAATTTTAAAATTATGAATTAAAGGAAGATGGAATCTTCTTGTACAGAGACAAGGTGTATGTGACAAATTCCATGGAGCTGAAAAATACATTGCTGAGATAAATTCACAATGTGGCATATGTTGGTCACTCAGGATATCATAAATTCATTATAGCTATAAGGATCCAATACTTTTGGTCACAAATGAAGAAAGAAGTGGCTAACTACATATATGGGCGTCTAGAGTGCCAAAATTTAAAGACAAAGCACAGGCATCCAGCGAGGTTTCTACAACAATTTCCCATTCCAGAATGGAAGTGGGAAGTGGCCACAGTAGATTTTATTACAAAGTTGCATGGGACAATGAAGCAACATGATTCCATCATGGTGGTGGTGCAGAAATTGACTAAGGCGACACATTTTGTCCCTGTAAAGACAACACACAAGGAAACAAATATTGCAAAGATTTACTTGAAACAAGTTTCCAAGATACATGGAGTTCCTAAGGTAATAGTTTCGGATAGAGATTCCAAGTTTACATTAAAACTATGGCAAGGTTTGTTCAAAGGATTTGGAACCAATATGAATTTTAGTACAACATATCACCCAGAGTCAGATGGGAAAATAGAGAGGACCAAAAGGATAATTGAAGGCATGCTCGAGATGATGTGATGGACTAGCCATCAAAATGGGAAGACTATATCCACTTAGTGGAGTTTTCATATAATAATGGATATCAAGCCTCATTAAAAATGAGCCCATTTGAAGCATTGTGCGGAAGGAAATGTAACACGCCAATGAGATGGGATAACCTAGCAAACAAAGCCAACATTGGGATAGATTTGTTAAAGGAAATGGAAGAGAATATGTCAAAGATCAGGAAAAATTAAAGGATACCTAGGATAAGAAGAAAATTTATGCAGACAATAACAAATGTTTCAGGGATTTTAAAGTGGGAGAACATGTATTTCTTAAAGTGAAAGAGAAATGAAGTTCAATAAGATTGGGTTGTTGCCCAAAGTTTGCAGCAAGATATTATGGGCCTTTTGAAATATTAGAGAAGACAAGACCAATTGCATACATGTTAGGATTTCCTACATCCATGAGAGTGCATAATGTTTTTTATGTATCATTATTAAAGAAATATGTGTCTTACCCTGACCACATAATTGATTGGACTATGATCCAGGTGGAAAACGAAGGGGATTTCTGGGTGGAACCAATATGTATCGTGGACTAAAAATTCAAAGTGCTCCAAAACAAATCCATGGGGATGGTAAAGGTTCAATGGACCTATTATAGTCCCGAAGATGCACCATGGTATCATGAAGAAACTATGCGGGGAGAATAGCTATAAATTTTTGTCAACTTTGAAGTAAATAGAAGTTGAAAATGAAAGACTCCATTTTTGGGCAGCTAGAGTTCTAGAACCACATCTCCAATTATTGGGTACCTTTGTTGATAGCCCTGATAAACAAATGATGCAGCTCGATGGAATGAAGGAAGTGAAGGGGGTCCATACCTTGGGTTAGCAGTTTGAGAAGAAAAAATATTTTGGTTGAGATTGTTGTTGGAGGGTAAAAGTTGCAGAATTTTGTTATATTTGTTTTAGTATAGTGATGTAAATTTATTTGTTCTATTCCTTTTTAATATCATGATGTAAATTTATTTATGTATTTCGACATGGTCTTGTGCATCGAGGACGATGCAAAATTGCAGGAGAGGGGGAATGAAACATCCTCACTATAATCCCCAGCTTAATTAATGCATAATGTAGATATGAATATGCTTGTGGCCAAATGATGTAATATGCAAAATGTGTTTTATGAATTTTGATAAATATAATATGATACCAAATGTTGGGAACAAGGACATATATGGGGGTTCATTTATGCACAAGAGAGGGGAATGACGAGAGAGTGTCTAAGAGAGATCCAAAGGGGGAATGGTTTATGGGTATTAATCCAAACACAATTTTATGAATTATACTATCGTTTGGGGGAAACCTCTTATTTATGTTTGAGTGTGTGAGAGCCCAATAATTAAACTCATGTAATAGGGTGGGTGTGAGGGTCACATACCATTTTTATAGGAAATCATGGGGAAGAAGCAATAAACATTGGATAGAGTGAGCAATCAATTGTCTTGGGAAAATAAATGAAATTCGTATGGACTGTTATAGGAAATTTTTACACAATCAGTTTGGCATGAAAAACAAGAAAAAGGGAAAGAAAAAAAAGGACCAAAGCTATAGAAAGAAGGATGGGTGAATTTAGGAGCATGATGAGGCATTTTGGAGCATATTTGGAGATGGAAATTAAAGAAACAGGTTGTCAGGCCTGAAGAGTGAACTCTTGAGTGAGTTTCATTGTAGAAACAAGTGTTGTTGTTGGTTGTTGCTAGTTTTTCTTGGTAGTGAGTTCCCTTGAGTTCCCAATAGAGAGATTCCTAGTTTCATGTTCCAGATAGGCCCTAATAAATTAATGGAATGCTTGATGGAATGAGAGAAATGAAAGGGTGCATTCCTTGGGTTGGGAAGGCCAAGGGAAAGAGAGTTGGAATAAATTAGAGATAGCTATAGGAGAGTACCAGTGGGTTGTGTGTTAGTGAGTTGTGAGTGGATTATGAGAGACACCCTTCTCTTGTGGATTCATATCCCCAACTCAAGGGTGAATTTCTATTGATATTTAGAACAATAGGTTTATGGTTGGGAGGATCATCCTTTCCAAGCAGTTGGTTGCACAAGTGTTTTAAAATATAAGTGTTTGTCTATTTCTGAGTTAATTCATGAGTTTAATTGTTGTGCTTAACTCTATGTATGTGAATGGTTTTATTGTTATTGTGAATGATTATTATTTGAATCAATTTTCATTTATAATTATTGTAGATGGATTTCATTATGGGTGTCATAATTTGGTCTAAAATATGAATTAGATCGTAGTTAGTAAGCTACAGTAAACAAATCAGTAAGAATAATTTTGATTTTTATGTGTATTCCACAAGTAGCAATCCTTGGTTGAGTTGGAGGATGTTACATCTCCCACTCAAAACTACACAACAAAAAGTATTCTCTTCTCCAAGTGTTACATATCTCCCTGACTTAATAAACTGACAACTTCCCTCTACCATCAACATCACAACTTCTTGGAGACATACCTTCATAAATATTCCTCTTCACACATAATATTACATGGTATTCAACACTTCCACTTGAATATTTAATCTCTAATGACATAATTGCAATATGCTCCTCCGTTGTTTAATTAGCCTCTTCTTTGTCTTCAATGTCTCATGGTTTCCTAGTTGTCTTTATCTTCACCTATGTAACTTTCTTATATACCTACCAACATTGGTATCATCTCTGATACCACTTGATGAAAATCAAGGTCACAAAATGGATGAATAATACTATACACTCAACAAAGAATAAAATTCAATACAAAATACATGGAGAGTTAATATCAATACAAAATAGAACTTCTAGCAACTACCTCAACATAGTTTTATTAGAATCCAATGGAATATGATTTCATATCTCTTTACAAAATAATGGAGAGAAAAATTCCCCTAATACATCAATCTCTCAAGTATTTAATATAGGATCCCACAATTATTTGGTTTCCAAGTCTTTTCATTTCCTTGGGTAAATCAAACACTTTTGCAATTAACAAATTACTAATAATTGATTCTTTAGCTTCCAAACTTTGTCATTTTTATTGTGTTAAAATGTGACAACAATCAATTAAAAGAAAATGTAAAAGATAGAATTTACTTATGTAAATATTTGGTGATGTTTGTTTATGAAATTGGTGGAATTTTGTATAATAGGTGGGAGTTCTCGTAACTATGTGTTACATGCAAAAAACAACCTCCTTATTTTCTTCTCTTACATTTTCTGTAAGAGAAGAAATAACCCCCCCCCCCCAACNNAAATAACCCCCCCCCCCCAACTAAACGTTTCTACTGGACATACTCTCAAACTTTCTCTCTCAAATAGAAAAGCCCAAGTATTTCTTCTTACACTCCACACTTTACCTTTCACAACATTTCTTCAAATCACTCTGACCCATCGATGTACAATTTTGGTGAGTTCCCCCTTTCCTCACCAACACACAAATATTTATCATCGGTGCAGTTCATGTGATTAATGACGGTATACAAGGTATTTTCACACTATTTTCTCTGGCGCGCACAACCTTACATTATCATACCTCCTTTCATCTTCATCAATACATCGCCTATAAACAAAGTTCCTCTCTCTCTCTCTCTCTCTGACACACTACCTGTTGACAATTTTTCCATCTTCTTTCATCGATGCACTAGAATAAGAATGTTAACCCCTCATCAACACTGAGTATATCAAATTTCTTCATTCTCCCACCGACATCAATCTGGTCTGCAAGACACACTTTCATCTTAAGACCTCTTATATTCTCCTCAGATTCAACCCTTTCTCATCACTCCCATCATTCAAGCTCTTGTCATTTCCAGTGAGTGAGATTTATACACCTAACTAGATGAATGATGACTTATTGCATACCTCACCTAATATGCTTCATGTTGTGGTCATAATTAAGTTTGTTTGTGTCACCAATAACTTTCATTGTGCATACCATATGAGCTTGCTTACTTTGTGCTTCTTTATTTTATGACTAACCATGATCATGAAAGTGTCATATATCATCATATGGGTTAACTGCAACATATGTAGGTCTTTTCATGGCTTTGAAATGCATCTTAGAAGAAAATTGGTCCTCCAATCTCCTAAATAGTGTTGATCACTAAAACTTTAGTTGACCATTTTAGTGGATTTATATTTATGTTCCATTAACACATTACCTCATCTCCAATGGATGAACCAAGAGAATATACAAAAGAAATGACGTGGGAACTCACAGAATTGAATTTGGGAAAAACAACAGCAAGAATGGGACCCAAACTTTCATTAAAAAAATTCCTTTGAGCACAATTTTTTGGTGTTTGTCAAAGTGTACTTTTAAAACCTAGAACATAATAACTATGTGATTTATGCAGTTACGATTCTAACATAACTCACAGAATAGAAATCCAAGGCCTAAAATTACTGAAACGATCGCCAAGGATTTATATCCCAAGCCTACCCCACCAGTCATGACACCAATGGAATGTTCAAATAGCATGATAAACTATTGATTTGGAAGCGTCTCCCCACTCTCTTCGCGTCACATAAAATGACACCTCAATTGGACATTGTATGAGAAAGTTATGGACTTTTGAACTCAAACTCTTGTTGTTTCTTGCAGGTAAAAGGACACTTATAATTTTTTTTATTTACTAGAGAAGATGATAGGAACATGTTTGGTTCAAACCGGAGGAGTTCGTTCAAAGTTCTCCGGTTCACACAAGAGGAGTTCATTCAAAGTGCTCCGATTCATTTAAAATTCTCCGGTTTACAAAGGAGGAGTTCGTTCAAAGTGCTATGATTTGTTCAGAGTGATCCGATATACAAAGGGGGAGTTCATTCAAAATGATTTGGTTTAAAAAGGGGGAATTTGTTCAAAGTGCTTTGGTTCATTCAAAATTCTCTAGTTTACAAAGGATGAGTTCATTCAAATTCTTTCGGTTCCTTCAAACTCCTTTGACAACCAAGGAGGAGTTCCCACAAAAGCCTCCAAAAGTTCATTTAAAGTGATCAAGTTCATTCAAAATGCTTCGGTTTACAAACAGGGAGTTCGTTCAAAGTGCTATAGTTCATTCAAAACACTATGGTTTACAAAGGAGGAGTTCGTTCAAAGTCCTTTGGTTCCTTCAAACTCCTCCGAAGCCAAGGAGGAGTTCCCACTTCCTCCTCCAAAAGTTCGTTCAAGGTGATCTAGTTTGTTCAAAATTATCTGGTTTACAAAGGAAGATTTCATTCAAAGTGCTCTGGTTCATTCAAAATGCTATGATTTACAAAGAAGCAGTTTGTTCAAAGTTCTCTAAAACAAGGATAGGACCATACCATACCAACATTCATATTGTGGCCATAACTTTTGACTCGGATGCCCGTTTCACGCGTTCCTTATACTGTTGGAAAGGTATTTCTGATATACACGACTTAGAAATTATATGATTTGAGAAATTACTCACCAATTGTATGCATATTTTAGGATTAATATCTGGCACCTTGTCAGCAGCCCCAGAGAACACAACACCTCAACCGTGAGTAGAGGAACCAGTGATAGAATTCAGGGAAGCTTATACAAAATTTCAACTAATTAATATTTCTATTATATGGGTTTGAATGCTTGGCTTTAATAGTTTATTTTTGAGGTTATTCCTAGGTCACTAATTTGTTGCATGTTGAATGGCTCCAGGTACCAATGCCAAGGGGAGGTCATACCCAACATCCTCTCAATGCTATCTACAACCAAGAAAAATGGAGAAATGACAAAAATAAAAATTGTGGTAGCAGTGGGGAGAAACAAAGGGAATCATACCCAAATGAATGAAGAAGGAGTCTGAACCCTTTGATGATCGAATCTCCCAATGTCCAAGCTAGTCATTACGGTGGAAGAGGTTCACTTTAACCGAAATCTATGATGGTCCACCAACACTAAGAGACAAATTATAAATGTAACTACTATCTTTGTTCCCTCATCATTACAAAGAGGATAAAGACAAATGTTGGTAAATGAAAGGTCACGGAGGAAGGTGAAAGGCCAAGAGTCATATTGAACTTCAATAAATACTAGAATTGTATCCAAAGAGTCATATTGAACTTCAATAAATACTAGAATTGTATCCAAAGGAAGGTTTTTTTCACTCTTCAAGCATTTTACATTTTCTGAACTATTTTGGGAATATGGTGTTAGATAAAATTGAGGAGCATTCTTTAGGACTTTCATGTACTATTACTGAAATGTTTAATGAGGAGAAGCCAGTTTGGCCAAGCTATTTTATGGAGAACTTTGACTCTCATGTTGGACGTATTGTGGACTATTCCTTTGCATTTTATCAACACTCGGGTTGTGTAAAAATGTACTTCATATTGTAAACTATTCTCATGTATGATGGCTACATTCTTAATATGTTATTCATAGAATGATTGTCTAAATTCATGGGCGTAGAACTGTAAATGATTGGTCAAATACTAGACTATTCTGTATTTACAGTTGTTTATTCATGTTGTTTTCTTTGCTTTGTCTGGAATATTTCCCAGGCCATGAGTATTTTTGGTTCTATGTCTGCTTTTTGGTTGTCTTAGTTTAGTCTAGACACATGAATCTTAGATTAGCTACATTTCATTCTTTAGCTTAGGAAACCTTCATTGGTGGATTGGACTGTAATCGGTAAAACCAAAACCATAAATAGATGTTGGGATAGAAGATGGATGGGTTCCCTATTCCAAATGGCGAGGGGTATGATTGGGACTTCTTATCGGGGGGTAACCCTTTCTATTGACAAAGGGCATTTTTTCTTGTGTCAACAAGTGGTCTATGGTCAAAATCCTCCCTCCATATTATCTTACCATCCCGATGTCTCTAAGATCCAAGAGGTGGAAAAAACCCTTATATTTTTAGCTGACATTCTATGCACCCTCAAAGTCTAAGATCCAAGAGGGGGAAAAAACCCTTATATTTTTAGCTGACATTCTATGCACCCTCAAAGAAAATTTGGTCACGGTTCATAATCAAATGAAGCAATAAGTTGATCAATTTAATTTCAAACGCCATTTTGCTAAAGGGGATTAAGTGTTTCTTCATCTACAACCATATAAAAAAACTTCTCTGAAAGAATATCACTGCTAGAAGCCTTCTCTAAAGTTTTATGGCCTTGTACAATCACCAAGCATGTAGGGCCCGTGGATTACACATTATCCCTTCCTAGTCACTCTAAGCTCCATCCAATTTTTTATGTTTCTTGCTTAAAGAAAGTGTTTGGATCCAAGTGAGAGATTCAAACTAGTCTCTCTAAATTGGATGAAGAAGGTTCTATTTGGTATCAAACACAAGTGGTCCTGGCCCAACGCAATCATCATCTCTGTTGGCACACAATTTAATAGGTTTTAGTATAGTGGAAGGATACAAAACCCAATGATGCGACATGGGAGTGAATCACCATTCTGCAATAATTCTCACATCTCAAGCCTTGAGGACAAGTATGTTCTCTAAGGGGGATGACAAGTTAGGGTCCTAACCTCCCTGACCTCTGAAGTAAATAGAATAATATGTTTTACTATGTAATAAATGTCGTCATTGGTAAATAAGTTATATCTAATAATGTGAACACAACTAATGTAAGAATACTTACTAGAAGGTTCTTCCTCTATAATGTTCTTAAGAACATAGAAATAATACATATAGAGGTAGAAAGCACTGAAAAATTGTCTCGTTGAATCATTTGTACTCGAGCTCTGCTATGTTGGAGGTTTCCCCCTCGAAGAGGAAAGTGAACATTGTTCTTAGAATAATAAAGGTACCATCGTTTAGATCCATATTGTCATTGTGCTTACTGTTCTATTTCTTTCTGCTAACTCTTTTGATAATAATTGTGTTGTTTATGTGCATATTTCCTTCCAGTACCTTATAACTAGCATCATAGCTCTGTTGATGGGAGGCATGGAAAAAATATCACTCAATCATTTTTGAATCTCATCAGGCTAGGTGATATATACCAGATTATAACCTTGGGCTTATATCTTGTCAAAAATCTCAATAATACCTCAAGAAATATATTCTTGGATCTAATGTTATTTTAAAATTATTTAAATTTTGTATCTTTTATGTGCAATAACTGAAAAATATAAAATATAATTGCAAAAATGAATTTATAAAATATTTGAATAAGTAAATGAAAGATAGCATAAATATGAAAATCAACATACAACAAGTCTCATAAATGAGAAGAAATTAGCAAATAACTTTATTAATCTCAATTTGAGTTACAACTGAGTTTATCTTTTCAAACCCATGCGAGGGTTTGGATCATAATTACACTTAGAAGTCTATGATGTTATTTGACTCATACAAAGACAACTAGTGTAAAAAAAATGAAGACTAGAACTGAAAATTGAACTAGATCAATCCAAGCTACAATTGCATCATGTCTTGACTCTACAAAACTAGCATTAATCCGCACTGAAATAAATTCAGAACTTCCAACTAAAACCAAATAGACTTTCAAGAAGAATGAATGACCTTGGAGCATGTCAATAATCAATGCTTCCTAGTCATTTCTTCACCATCTTTAGAATAACCCTATTATCAACAAGATAACTTAGCTCTAAGAAACTCAGAACAGAATGAATGAACATATATTCTCACTTGAGGCAAGAGAAAACCTTATCAAAAGTATCACTTCTCTATTTTCTCACGTCCTTCATTTGTCTTGTTCTCCTTTTTTTGTATCTTCAAAAATTAGTTTGAGTAGCTCCACTACCTGTTTGTTTAGGAAGTTAAATAACTTTAACTAGGAGAGGGAAACTTTTATTTATAATAAGGGTAATAAATAATAAATATAGGTGGGGTCCCACTAGGTCTTCATTCTTTTATTTCCAACATTTCCCTTGTAAGTACAAAATATGATTACATACCATAAATATATCAACATCATAAAATATACCAAAAAGTAACCAATATAAACATGCCACATCAACAAACACTTGTAACTCCCAAAATATCAAAATGACATGATATTAAAAGTTTTCAAAAATAGTATCATGTGTTTGCTATCCAAAATATGCATCAAGTGTCAAAGTGGAAATGTCATCATACAAATTTAAATAAATCATGCATCAAGTGTCAAAGTGGAAATGTCATCATACAAATTTAAATAAATCGGAAATAATATTTTTTGTTGGATGATGCCTCTCTTTGCTTACTTCCTTCTAAGAGAGAAACCCTATGTTTAAGTAAGTTTTTATCAAAAGACTTCTTTTCTTCCAAATTAACTATCTCAGGATGCATATCATTGAAAGTAAATTTTCTTTCATTACTTTCTGCTTGAGCTAAAGGTTGTTTTGACTATATGGAAGAGGATTCAGATGTCTCTGAGCTCGATGAGTTGACACGTTGTTTTCCTTTGTCAATTTGGGGTTCATTGGTCAATACTTTGTAATTTCTAGGAACTTGTACTGATTCAGACATAAAGGCAACATATGCAACATGGGGCATTGAATGTAGAGGAGGAGGTGGTGGAAAATGGTTATTAGGTGAACATACCATGCAAGAAGGAGGATTTATGGGGTTATTTTCCTAGCTATCATTGGCTAGTTGCATATGAGGTTCAGGGAATTCAACAATACTAGGATGTGGTTGTAGGGGAGGATGAGGAGGAGCTTGAGGCTGTGGCAATGCAGGATGTCCAACAAGATTTAGCTAACCGATTTGA
>CBVK0100502132.1:0-10959 GCA_900067695.1 Picea abies | reverse complement strand
ATGGCTGGACCTCTGAATTTTTCATTTTCTTTTTTGATTTGCTCGGGGAGTATTTTCTTGCAATGGTTGAAGAGTCTAGTAAACAGGGTTCTATAGTGGGCGGTCTAAATTCGCCTAAGAACTTTTGACGACTTTAGTCCTATTTCTCTTTGTAACCTATGTTACAAGGTCATTTCTAAAGTAATTGCGAATATGTTAAAACCAATGTTTTCCAGATTTATTTCTTCCTAGCAGTTGGGTTTTTTAAAAGGAAGACGCATTCAGGATGTTATAGGGGTTTTTTAAAAGGAAGACGCATTCAGGATGTTATAGGGACCGCCAGCGAAAGTATTCATAGCATAAAAAAGAAGAAGCTTAAAACACTCGTGCTGAAGCTTGAATTACGAAAAGCTTATGATTGTATTGACTGGAGCCAGTTTTGATTGATTCTTCTTAAAGTGGGCATGGGTATCTAGAGGACTAATTGGATTATGTCATGTGTAACCTCTTCGTCCTTTGCTGTCTTAGTAAATGGAGAGCCATCAGACTTCTTCAGAAGTGAGAGGCGAGAGGGGGGTTCGTCAAGGCTATCCATTATCCCCCTTCTTTTCATTCTTATGATGGAGGGGCTCAGTTTATTGTCAAAGAAATCAACAACAGAAGGATCGATCTTAGGTATTAAAGTTTCAAGAGTGACAATTATTTTGCATTTGCTCTTCGTCGACAATGTTCTCATCATGTCAAAGGCGAGTTTAGATGAGTGGAAACAGATAAAAACTATCATTGAGCTTTTTTGTAGCGCTTTGGGACTCACAGTGAATTAGTGAAAAAAAATGTTATCTTTGAAGGTCTCAATGATTTGGAATTATCCCCGTTCAAATCTCTCCTTAATTTTTCTTTCAGTGAACTCTCAAAGGGTTTTAAGTATTTGGGATATTATTTAAATGCTGGTCCAATCCGAGCAGACGATTGGGGCTGGCTAGTTTCAAAGTTCTCTCAGAAAATCTCGGGTTGGTATAACTGATGACTCTCTTTAGGGGGCATATACATCCTCATTAAATCCGTTTTGGAAGGCCAATTGGTTTTTTGGATGTCTTTGGAGTCTTTGCCTCGATCTACTCTCAATAAGATTCGTAAAGTGATTTTCCATTATTTATGGAATGGACGTTCAAACTCCTTTTGGTATCATCTTTGTAGATGGGACCTACTCGCTAGACCAAAAAGAAATGGGGGATGGGGGTTTCGTAATCTCTATCATTTCAACTTGGCTCTCAATGCTGCAACTTTATGGAGGCTCCTAATGCACTAGAGCATCTGGCACCAGGTCGTTGTGAACAAGTATTTTAAATCCTTCACTCTTATTAATTGGCTCAAACAACTTCAACAAATTTGTCGTGTTGTCTCTAGGCTGTGGGCAAGCTTGTTACAATCGTTGCCGGTTATCCTTCGATGGCTATGTTGGAAGTCGGGGGCAGGGCATTGTATTGTTGTAGGCATAGATATGATTCTCGGTTTGGGGGAATCGTCTCTGCTCGGTATGGAACTTGTTGAGACATTAAACACAAAGAAGATTTCTACCTTAGCACAAGCCTCCAACTATCTTGATCTGGTTACCCTTGTAGATGTTTGGAAAAGAAATATCGATTTGAATCTGTCTGGTGTTCTTGCGATGGAGTGGAACTCTTATACAAAGGAGCTAAATAAAGAGGGAGTCACATTGCGGGGAGGTATTATCGATTCGCTCCTATGGTCTAGGGGGGACCTTTCAGGGGTTTTATCTGTAAAAAATTGCTATAATGTTATTATTTCCACCCTCAATCTTCCCATCAGACAAGGATGGAAAGAATTTTTTTGGAAGCGGCGAGTTCAAGTGAAGATCATTCTTTTTTTCTGGCAAGCAGTGGAGAATAGGTTACTTACCTGGGACAACCTCCAAGCAAAAGGGTGGATTGGTCCAGGCTATTGTCTACTGTGCAAGCAACACAATGAAGGCATTCCACATCTATTTATTCACTGTTCATTTACAAAGGATGTCTGGTTACACTATGCTCAGATGCTAAATTTGAGAATCCAATGGAGGGGAAATACTCTTAGTGAGTGTATGGACGAGTGGAACAACAGGCTCGATTTGTCAAAAAAAATTCCTCTGTTAGTATGCTGGCACATATGGCTGGACCGTAATAAACTTCTCTTTGAAGGTAAGACCTCATCAACAAGGGCGATTGTTCACAAGGCTATTGGTGCCCCTCGGAATGTTTCCATGGTCCCAAAAGTGTAGAATTTAAGAGTGAATTCTATAAACAGGAATAATGGATTTTCAGTGGTTTTTTTTTGTGGAGCATCGGAGGCAGGTGGCTCCAATTGTGGGGTAGGAGGTGTTATTAAGTCTTGCTTTTTGACAAAATATAGATAGTATATCAACTGTGGGGCAGGAACAAGCACCAAAGCTGAGTTGATGGGTGCGTGGGCTTTGCTTGGTTAAAAAGAAGTAAACCTCCAGGCTATAAATATTGAAGGATGGAAAAGAAAAACTAGTGAAGTGGCCTTTACTTTCAGGGCTATTCATTTTCAACATATATACAGAGATACAAATGTAGAGGCATATCGATTATCAAAGAAAGCCCCGTTGGCAGTGAGTGGAAGACTTTTTTATTCTTCCTGGGATGGAGATTCCACTGGAAATGTCCAACATTTTGATATTTTCTAACTGAAATCTGTGTCGAGCATGGTTTCTTTGTATTGGTTTCACAGTTTTTGGGCCTTGTAGTGCGTTTGAGGAGCTTTCTTGTTTCTTTTTACTCTTTGTTGTTTTTTGTATGGAAGCTTTGGTTCAATTTCTTTATAGAGATATAGGAAGTGTAAAGATCCTTGTAAACTGGCATTAAATTGTCGGGGATGTATGAAAAATTATATTCTTAATATAATTAGTGTGAATTTTCCGCGGGATTTTTTTTGGGAATATATGTAATACACGCTAATATATTCTCTAAATTTTTGTCACTAGGTTTGTACTACTATTTGCAAACACTATTTAGTTGCATTAATGTGCTCATAACTGAAGCATGTGAAGAACAACGACATTTATTTTTGTTTGCTAGCGCACACGAATGATTAGAATATATCAACAATGTGACCTGAGAAAACAAGCAATTTAAGGTCTATCAAGGAAAATGTCTATGCCTGGTGCAATGTAGTTTTTAATGGGAAACATTTATGAACCATGTAGAATGGCCATAATTTTTAATGGGAAGCATCTATGAACCATGTAGAATGGCCATAATTTTTAATGGGAAGAATCTATGAACCATGTAGAATGCTCATACATGTGTTAGAGTTGTGTAGAATGGCCATAATTAGGCTCTCTCGTACATGTGTTAAAGTTGTGTAGTTCTTAAAGTTTGTTAATTGTACATAAGGTGCAACCCTTTTCATCACTACGAGTCCATCCACACCCTTTTGCACAACATATGATACAAGAACAACCTTGAGATATGCTATTGATATGCACTATTTAGAGTTGCACAGTGAAGGTAAGTTACACTATTGAGATACACTATTTAGAGGCAAGTTACACTATTGAGATACACTATTTAGAGTTGCATAGTGAAGGTAATTCACCTTGTGTAGTGAAAAAACATAGTGTTCTTCAATGTGCCAATGTGCCATTGTTAGAGTGTGCTTCAGGGTGGCAAGTGTCAAGTGATATCTACTCGACACACTACTAGTCATTGGTAGTGTACCCTTTTCCCCTGTTGGATATCACACTATCCACCATCCAACTGAAAGAGTGACGAGGGCACACTACCAATGATTGATACTGTGTCGGGTGGATATCACTTCCAGGTGGATATCACTTGCATCGATACTCTATGTTTGCATTGATACTCTATGTTGCATAGAGGGGTAGGACCAGACTCATAGTTGTGAGGAGGGTTGTGCCTCAAATATCACATATGGTGAGAAGATTGAAACTAGAATGCGACTTTGACACATGTATGCAATGGTTTAATCATTGGATTATACCTACATGGTTCATAGAACCTGGCATCACATTTCATAGTTAAGCGGTCTTTTTAAAATTTTAATTACACTGCAAATAAATTATAAACATCATAATCAAACTAACTAGAAATATTAGTCGCTAATATCGAACTCTTTTGATATATTATCATTAATGATATTATTAAATTTGTACAAAGCATTGTTAGGGCTAAGAGAAATGTTTAAGTAGCTTGCCAATTGAGATTTATTAGACACTCTAACACATGTTAGAGTCTCCACAAGGATGTCATGGATATTTGACTATATATATGGTAGTACTCTACTCAATATGGGTAAGCCAACCGTATTGGTTTGACCTAAGTTTCATACTTGCATGAGGGCATCGTAAGGAGTTATAGAGTTCCTAATAAATGCCAATACACATGGTTCTTAGACATTGCTAGGGATAAGAGCAATGATAATGTCTATCCATTATGCAAAACACCTTTAATTTGGAACTTTGTCATGTACGACGACCTCATACACATATAAAACAATGACTAGAAGAGTATGGTTGGGTTCCCTAGCTCGGGCATAGTGTTGTTTCATATATGGTCATAGTTCCATGGCCTCAACTCTAACACACGTGTCAAAATATTGAATTAATGCTAGTTTGCATAGTGTTTAAACATTGCATAAGAGCAAGAATTAAATCTCTTTGGAAGGTTGTATGAATGTCATATGATATCAATAACCTCAACAAGAAAAAGCATTCATTGTTGTGATTAGTGGGATTTATAGTACGATTGTACATTGTACATTGGGTTGGGAAAGAAATAAGAAGTTGCTATCTTATATAAACAAAGATACAATGATGGCTATCTTTATGCACCATGTAGTAAGTCAATGATTGACTTATTGTCTTTTCATCCTATCTATTCGATACACACTATTCACCATCGAATAGATAGGATGGAAAGACAGTAAACCAATCATTGGCTTACTTCATGGTCCATAATATTTACCATACAATGACAATGAGCATTAAGTACCCTTCTAAAATTATTAATTATAAACATAACAGAGTGCACCTACCCTACAAAACACAATTCAATGTGTATCCATGACATATTGATGATTTCATTGGGAACTTCATAGGATGTTATTATGAATCTTTTNNNATATTGATGATTTCATTGGGAACTTCATAGGATGTTATTATGAATCTTTTTTTTTTTTTTAACAGAAACGGTTGGATTTATATTATATCAAAAAACTGCCAACATTAAAAAAGATACAGGTGGCAGGGTGCAAGCACCTCTACTGCTTCCATAGAAGAAAACGTGTCTATCTATGCCTGAGAGCGATATAACCATTGTTCTATATAAGCTACAGTTCTGCCATGTGAAAATGGCAATGAACCTATTTAACAACAACAAAAATTTACAATTCATAAAAGCCTAAAGCTAGATGTAGGGCTGCCATGGTTCGTCCTGCTGAGTTGCTAGATTCTCCTCTATTTGGTGCGCCTCCGCGAAGTGCTGAGCATGGTTCTCCTCTTCCCAAACACGATCTAAAAATCCTGGTGCCATCGGGACATGACGATCGTTGCTAGCAGCAGAGTGGAAAGTTGAGGGTAATTGGGATTCATTTGTGCCAACAGAGTGAGCTGGCTATTGGGGATTTCCCAGGTGTTGTGTGATTTCTCTTATCTTCCTTGTATTTTGGTTGACCCCCCTGAGGACAATTGCCAATTCTTGGTTGTGTTGAAGTTCCTGTTGTTGCATTTGCGATTGAATCTCAGCCATGCTTTCGCGGATCCCATATTTTTCCTATTGGAGTTCGTGATGCCACTAGCCTAAACGCTCTTTATTATGCATCTTTTTTTTAATAGATGTACACAACACAATTCAATGCATATCCATGACATATTGGTGATTTCATTGGGAACTTCGTAGGATGTTATTATGCATCATTTTTTTTAATAGATGTACATGTGCATTTGGTTGGTTGCACTAGAGATTATCACCTTGGGTAATTTAGCTTAATTGATTTCATCCACAATTAATGCAGAAAGATTTTCATAGTGTAGTTCATTGTGTTTCTTATGATTTTGTAAGTTATTTCATTTTATGTGAAGTCCTTGGACATTTATGGGCTTGTCTTTTGTTTATATTGTAGAAAGATGACAAAATCAACCTTCTTTAGGCCTTTTTCTCATATTCAATGTTTATTCAATTTTGAGTAAGAAAACAAGGTATACAACTTGATATGAAAGAAGAAATGCGTTTGCATTTCAATGATTTCCCAAGGAGATGAGGTACCATAAATGTTGTTTTTCTTGTAATTTGTACTAGGTTTATACTATTTACAAACACAAGTTTATGAAAAACAAAAGCGCCCATTCTTATTACACATGAAGGATTAGAATAAATCAACATTCTGACATCAAGAAATAAGAAATTTGAAGTTTATTAAGTGCAACGTCTACGAATAGTGCAGATGTTGTTTTTCTTGTAATTTGTACTAGGTTTATACTATTTACAAACACAAGTTTATGAAAAACAAAAGCACCCATTCTTGTTACACATGAAGGATTAGAATAAATCAACATTGTGACATCAAGAAATAAGAAATTTGAATTTTATTAAGTGCAACATCTACGAATAGTGCAGATTTTCTCTTAATGGAAAGTGTCTATCTACCATATTGCATGGCCATAATTAGCCCTTATGTACATGTGTCAAAGTTGCATAGTCCCTATACTCTGCTAATTGTACATGGGGTGTAAGTCTCTACGTCATTGCAAGTTTGTTCATATCTTTCTATGCAACATGCAGTATGGGCATAACCTTGAGATACACCGTCAGACCATTGCACATAGTGCACAAACACAACCTTCAACATGCCATTGTCAAAGTGTATGTTAGGGTCACATTGGTAGTCTACATTGTGTAGAAGGGTATTATTGGACTCACAATAGTCTAGAGGGTTTCACCCTTGATCTATTAGGCAGTAGATTACAACCACTGCACAATTTTGACACATGTACGACATGGCCTAATTGTAGATGATCTGCAGGCTACATAGTGCATAGACATTTCCCATTGTAGATGATCTGCAGGTTGCATAGTGCATAGACATTGCTATCATAATTAAGCGTTCTTTTCAACTTTTCGATTATTTTATTGAGTTGATTATTAACATCAAATCAAATAATTAGACTCATTAATCATTGATGTTGAACTCTTTTGATATATTATCATTAATACTTAATTTGTTAAAAACATTGTTCGGGTTAAGGGAAATGTTCAAGCATTATCCTTCTTGACATTTATTTGGCACTCTAACATGTGTTAGAGTCTTGGTAAGGTCATGTAACTTTCACTATGTATGAGGCGGTGTTCTCCCCAAGGTGGGAAACCCAACCGTACTAGTATGGTCAAAATTCGACTCCTACATGAGGGTGTCATACACATTTAAAGTTCCTAATGAATGTTAGTGTTAACACACAAGGTTCTTAGAAATTGCTAAGGATAAGAGCAAGGACCCCATCCATCCATTATGCAAAATGACAATAATTTGGAACTCTGCCCATGTACAATCACTTCATGCATGTATGGAATGTTATTGAGAAAATATGAATAGGTTCCTTGCCGTGAGAAGAGTTCCACCTTGCTTATGATCAAAGTTTCATGTTCTTATGATATCTCTAATATGGGTTGGATTCTTGAATTAATGTCATTTTGCACAATGTTTAAACATTACCTAAGAGCAAACATGATGTCCTTTTTCAAGGTTGTATGAATTCAGGTTGTATGAATTCCCGATGATGTTAATAATCTCAACAAGAAAAATCACACTTTGTTGTGACTATTGGGTTTCATACTACAATTCTACAATGTTATCAACTACGACTAGCATTAAACACCAGACATAACCTATTTTTCACCTTCTAGAAATATTAGTTATAGGAAAAGGAGAGTGCACATTACTTGCAAAACACAATGCATATCCATGGCATATCATATAGAGGCATGACATCATGGTATATGTGGATCCATGAATCATGAATGTCCATGGACCATGGAATCATGGATGTTCATGGAATCGTGAAACATCCATGCACCCATGTCTTGATATATGTGGATCCATATCATGGCATGCAACCATATGGGTATTTCATGAAAGGTATGCTCTCTTGTGATGAAGCTTCCCTTTGTCTCATATAAATATCTAGCCTAACCATGCATTGAGTACATTTCAAAAAAATATTAAATGATAAGACATTGAATAGTCATTGGAGTGAATTAATAAGTTAAGAGAGCATTCAATTATAAGGCTTGCCCTGAGAGGTCTCAAATTCCTACCTCATGTTACATTATCTTTATGTTAAGGATTAGTTGACTCTTCATGTGTATGGGATGTCAGTGGGAAACTGCCAAAAATATTAATTTTTGTCTCTAGTCCCATGCATTATCCTTATATCAAGGATTAATTTAATTGACACTTCATGTTGACTCTTCATGTGTATGGGATGTCAGTGGAAAACTGCCAAAAATATTAATTTTTCTCTCTATTCTCATGTATGAACATTGATCTTTTTCCTCTATGTCATCCCTAACACATAAGTTAGGTATAAACTCTAAGGGTGGGATCTAAGGCCTAAGTTTCTTTTCTTTACGGTGATGGAGATCAATTTACTCTATGGAGTTATGGAGGTGGCAAACCTCCATGTGGTCAATATCACATAAGTTGGGGATAAATTCTAAGGGCAAGACCTAATGCATAATTTATTTTTTTTGGGTGGTGAAGATTAAATCTAGCGTAGGTTGTGGAGTGAAAAGTTTTTTAGAATTTATTGTCTTGATAATCTAGTGTGGGTTGTGGAGTGAAAAGTCTTTTAGAAATTATTATCTTATTTTTTTGAAAATTTAAAAATTCTTTCTTCTTAGAGGTTTTATAGACCAACTTTTTGTATGATATTTGAATTAAATTTGGTTCTCTATTAATTGAGAGATTCATGGATGCTTAATTTAAACTATGTGGAAGTTAGTGGGTTTTGTAAGGAAGAGTTGAGAATTACAACCTATCCTCTTAGGGAGTGTTTGATCTTAGTTTACTATGGAAATGATGATGCTTCATTGAGGGATTATTTGTAATTGGTATGCATTGTGTGCAACCATTGAGTTCAAACTATAATCATTTTTAGTTTTTAGTTTTAGAAGGTTAATGTTCCATTGTATTTTTGATGTAATTTGAATCTTCAGTCAAATAAACACCAAGGATAAATATTTTAACACCATGTTAATCAAACTACTATTCCATAACAACACTACACTCTCTAATCTAAGATAGGGAGGATAAGTGAAAAGGGTGATTTTGCATAACATAACTCAAGAAATGATTACCTTATTTTGTTTATGTTATTTCTAAACTATAATAATGTTGTTTAACGACTTCATCTATGTAGAAATAATGTGCCTGGGACTAATATAATTGATTAATTACAATCAAAATTAATACATCAATAGAGTCTCATATTTTGTCTATGTTATTTCTAAACTATAATAATGTTGTTTAAGGGCTTCAATCTATTTAGAAATAATGTGCTTGGGACCTATAGAATTGATTAATTACAAACAAAACTAATACATCAAGAGAGTCTCATATACTATATTTATTGGGACCTATAGAATTGATCAATTACAAACAAAACTAATACATCAAGAAAGTTATTGGGACCTATAAAATTCTATGTTATTTCTAAACTATAATAATGTTGTTTAAGGGTTTCATCTATGTAGAAATAATGTGCTTGGGACATATAGAATTGATTAATTACAAACAAAAAAAGAGTTATTGGGACCTATATAATTCTATGTTATTTCTAAACTATAATAATGTTGTTTAAGGGTTTCATATATGTAGAAATAATGTACTTGGAACCTATAGAATTGATTAATTACAAACAAACAAAAAAGGGCTAATATCCTATATTTGATCTTATATTTATTGGGACCTATAGAATTGATCGATTACAAAAAAAACTAATACATCAAGAGAGTTATTGGGACCTATAGAATTGATCAATTACAAACAAAACTAATACATCAAAAGAGTCTCAAATCCTATATTTATTATTCAAATATTGATTATGATGTATGTGCACATGCCATTGCATTGATTATGATGTATGTGCAAATGCCATGCACTTCTACTTGAGACTTATTACACTCTATTTTAATTTATTTAGGATTTTCAATACTTTTATCATTCTAACCTCTAAAATGATAAAATGTTTCTCAATTTGTTTTCTTGCATGGGCTCTTTGAGTGGTAATAGTCTAACAACCATCTTCTAGTTGGATTTCCTACTTACATGCTTTCCATTCTATTGTTGCTTTGCACTTAGCTATTAAGTATTTTTTGTGAAGATGGTAGTTAACCTACTAGATGTGCATCATTTTATAATCTATTGTACGAGGAAAAATTGATATGGATAAAAGTAGGAAGGAGAAAGACTAAAGGAAAACATAAGAGATAAACTTTTGACAATATAAAGTACACAACTTCATCTATTAGAAAAAAAAAAAAAATAGTTTCTTTGATTTCAAAGAGGGTGGTACCAATTTTTGTTAGGAGTACGACTTTCCTAGCTCCTATAATGTAAGAAGTATCATTATAATGTTTAATATTTTTCTTTATTTCTAAGAACATTTAGAGTATTTCTAAGCTTAATATTCTACCAACTACATGCAAACATTATTTTAGCATATTAAAGCACTCATAAGAAAGGTCCTCTTAATGCGACATAGATATACACTAGTGAGAGCAAATTGTCGTATGAAATTTTGCATGCAAACATTATTTTAGCATATTAAAGCACTCATAAGTGTAACACCCTCCTTGTGACGACAACGACACTTTAACAGGTGAATTTTTTTTTTTTGTGTTAAGGTGTGTGCGCGTGTAGAAGTAACAGACACACTTGACTCTA
>CBVK0100502131.1:0-10788 GCA_900067695.1 Picea abies | reverse complement strand
CTGTTGTTAAAATGACTTCAATTAGGACTATTTTAAGTCTTGTGGTAGTACAAGATTTTCATCTTGAACAGTTATATGTAAAAACAGCTTTTCTCCATGCGGATTTGGAGGAAGAGATTTATATGCAGCAGCCACAGGGGTATGAGGTCAAAAGGAAGGAGAATTTGGTATGAAGGTTGAATAAAATCGTGTATGGCCTAAAGCAAGCTACAAGGTAGTGGTATTTGAAGTTTGGCAGGTTTATGACAGAACAAGGTTATAGTATATGTCATTTTGATCACTATGTTTATTTTAAAAGGCTAGAAAATGGAAGCTATATTATCTTGTTATTGTATGTCGATGACATGCTTGTTGCAAGGTATAATATGCAAGATATAAATGTGCTCAAGAAGAAATTATATAATTCATTTGCAATGAAGGATTTGGGTGTTGCAAAGAAAATCCTTGGTATGAAAATAACAAGATACAGGAAAAATCGCAAATTGACATTGTCTCAGGGTGAGTACATAGAGAAGGTGTTGGAGAGGTTTAGAATGTAGAATGTAAAACCAATTAGTACACATTTGGCCAACCATTTCAAATTAACTAAGGAAATGTGTCCCAAGATACAGGAGGAGATAGAATACATGTCCAGGGTCCCTTATTCATCAGTAGTTGGCAGCTTGATGTATGTGATGGTTTGCACAAGACCAGATATTGCACATGCAGTGGGAGTTGTGAGTAGGTATATGAAGAATCCAGGTAAAGAACATTAGGAGGCAGTAAAGTGGATTCTCAGGTATTTGAGAGGTATTGTTACTCATGCATTATGTTTTGAAGGTTCAGACATTGTTCTACAGGGATATTTTGATTCATATATGGCAGGTGATAAAGATAGAAGGAGGAGCACCACAAGGTATGGTTTTACTATAGGTGGAATAGTAGTAATTTGGATTTTGAAATTGCAAAAGGTTATTGCACTTTCAACGATAGAAGGAGAGTATGTTGTTGCTACAAAGGCTAGTAAAGAAATGATTTGGTTACAGAGGTTTATGGAGGAATTGGGAAAGAAGCAGGAGAATAGTAGGTTGTATTGTGACAGTGAGAGTGCCATTCATCTTGCAAATAACTCGGCCTTCCATTTGAAGACTAAGCATATACAATTCAGGTACCATTTCATACGATATGTCTTGGAAGATGGACATTTTAAGTTGGAAAAGATACACACTAGCCATAATCATGTAGACATGTTAACTAAGGCAGTAACCAGGGAGAAATTGAGTTCCTGCTTAGTTTCAATTGATCTTCAAGCATGAAGGTAAAGATGAGAAATTTTCCAGATCCAAGAAGGTTCATAGTCCAGCAAATACAACAGTAGTGGAGTTGTGGAGATCAGTCTTCAAGTGGGAGATTGTTGGTTGTGGAGCCTGATTATCTTCCTGATTCAGAGGTCTTTGTTTTCAACTGTGTGTTATACCCCATGGATACTTTACACCCTAGAAGAATGTACAGACATGGGGGAGTGCAGAGGGGAGTTACCCCCTCTATGGGGTCCGGGGGCAAGTGGGCCCCCGAAGGAAAAACTGCCTTGTAAATGAATATTGCAATTTCATTGTAAATCTGGATCATTCATTATAAGGTCGCAGATCTGACAGTAGAAGTTATGTTAGCATTTTTTCCCTAGAAGGAAATCCTCTTTTATGAGGGAAATGTATTGCGGCTATGTACCATTGCGAATATTGTATTCTGAGTGAGGAGATTGTGAGAGAAAGAAGAGGAAGTTACAGCGGTTTTGTTGTAGGTTGTATCCCTTCATTTGTTGGATAATAATAAAGGAAGGACCTAGCAATTTCTCTGGTGGACGTAGCCCACACTAGGTGAACCATGTATATCTATGTCTCTATTGTATTGTGTATCTTCTGTGTTTTATTTCCACATTTGTTTTATTTCTCCGCGATCATGTTTTTCTAACATATTGTGTGTGGAAGCAATACTTATGACATTCCATTAATCTTAAAAAATCATTTCATATGTGGTCTAATTATCTGTGGTCTCATACGCGTTGAATTAATGGTGTGCAAGTTGAATTGGAGTATGATTGTAACCATAGGAAACATGGAAGGATGGGGGTTGAATGAGACATGCCAATCCAATGTGAAGGCTTTGTGAACCATATCCCCTTTACTGATGAAGCTTCATTCTCGGCACTCCTTCTACTTGAGAAGACAATGGATATGCATGTGAGTTTTGAATTGTATTAAAAGTTTGAGTTTAAGTTTGATCTTCCTCATTGTTGAAATGATACACTATGATTGCTATTGGTTTGGCTTTAAGGTTGAAGTAATGGAATACTTTGTTGTTGGATTGTTGATAATAAGTGGATTGTTGGAGTAAAAAAATTTCATAAGTAGTTTGGCGAGGTGTTAACAACTACAACTATGAGACCAAGAAATAAGGAGGTATCCATGTCCACCCATTACACATGTGAGCAATTGGACTTGAACCCTTGAATAGGGTTCTTGCACAAATGGCTTCAAAGGGTGTGTCATTCAATTTTTTCTTGAGAGTAGACCATTACAAACATGAAATATCTCAAGCATTGAAGCAAAGAAGCACAACCAGGCCTCATGTACATACCTAGTGATCACAACAAAGAAGAGTGCACTTGGAATCCTATTTATCATTGGAATTCTTAGTTGGTTGTCATGTGAAATCTGCACTGAGAAAAGAGGCCTTATAGCCATTCAAAGGGTTGATATCTCTACATATTATAGATAAATACATATTACAAGCTAATTTTTTAGAGGATCCATGTTAGTGAAGCGAGTGGGCTATAAGTCCCTCATTTAAGGATCGTAAGGTATCAGAGAATTTGAATCCTTGATAATGATGCACCTATCAGAACTTTGAAAAGTGTAGCGGAAACGTTCGACAATTTACTCAATATATGAGATAAAATAAAATATTTGATTGATAGAATGAATAAGAATGATGAATGGTATTTACAATTAATGGGCCCCGATTATAAATATAGTTTACATGATGCCTCTTTGCCTCTTTATGAAGAGGTGTGTGTTTTTACTTATTTATTTATTAATTTGTTTTTTTCCTCAGGAAAAACGTGTAAATTTTATTTCAAGAAGAAAGAAAAATTACATTCTAAAGAATCCATGAGATCATGCATTTAGTCTATCATACCTCTCATCCATAGTAGAAGGAGTTTCAAATAAAAATAGAGACAAGTAAGGAGAGCACATCTATCTCTGCTCCCAATCCAACATAAAACAAAAATGTGATGCTGAAAAATCAGGGTGCAAGCATCAAAATAGTGTTGATAAGGAACTCACACATATGGTGGTCGCCAATAATAATTGTGTTGATTTTGAAGACTGTAAAAAACAAGACGAATAAACATTTACCCAAGAGATATTTCTTTCCATCATTCTTCCAGGAGAGAAAGCAAAAAATGAGGAGATTGTACACAAAACTGTAAAAACCCTCCAAGGGTCCATATTGGAAATATATTCCATTTACCATAAAACATCACTAGAAGACCGATTAGAATAAATTCATGGGTGTGGGGCAAGGCCCTTGGGGCCAATAATATCTATAAACGACATGTGGTATTGTTAAAATTGTGTACCATCCCTTACTTATTCTATTTTCCACTGCCCAATATCCATGAGAAGGCCTTCTTCAGAGAGTTGGTATGTTTCCCTGTTTTGTTCCCTGTAAACATGATGAACATAATAATTTCCATAAGTGTCTAGTATAATAAACACCTCTTCAAGTAGAGGAAGGAGATCGATATTATTCCATTTTTGTGATTTTCTGATCCAATTTATAACCATCATAGAATCCATGAAAATCTAGAGTGAGTTTATCCCTCTTTTCCCCACAAAAGTAAGTAAAACTTTTAGAGCCATCAATTCAGCGTAGTTGTTTGACTCGAGTCCCAATCCCATTTTTATATTGAAAATATGGGATTCTGAGAGATGGAGGACTACACCTCCTCCACAAATATGTAAATCATTTTGTGAGGCCCTATCAAAATAAGCCCACGGCCAAGAGAGGTCCATTGATTCTTCCTCAATGGTCTGCACCGGAGGTATATCTTTCCCTTGTGGGTATTATGAGAGGATATTGATACTTTGAGAAACAATGTGTTTGGGAATGGATGAACGGTCATTGAATATAGAATAGTTTCGAGCGATCCAAAATCCTCAATTTCTTAGCAGGGGGAGGTCTTTTATGTTGTAGTTTTGTGAATTTGTTACCCATGATCTCCACACCTTTTCAATGTTCAGCCTAACCCAGTCAGCAGGAATGAGTCAGCATCTGTACTGCTGGCATCAACATCAGTATGGATGACGTCATTGTTTGTACAGGGTAGTGGCATAGTCAAATATCGACTTGTGTCATGATGACATCAGCATGATGACGTGCCAGCAGTAGAAGCTGCCACATGTCACCCATTTTTGGCATTTTTTGATCGGTATGTGGACCAATGGTAAAGTGCCACACGGCAGTCCGTACATCCACGTGGCAGGCTATATAGGACATGGAAAACAGACAACATACGTACAACCACCTGGCAGGTGATGTGGCAAGCTGACCAGGAAGGAGGTGATGTGGCAGTGACTGTGTAAGCAGGTGACATGGGCCAATGAATGGTCGCCACGTGGCCCAGTCATGGGCTACCACATGGAAACAGGAAAATTACCAATGAGGGATCATAAGCAAATTTGAAAAATTAAAAAAAGTCGGTCCACCGAATCTGGCGGAGGTTCCAGCAAATCAGGTGGCCAATCTCCATTATATCGGGCTGAACAAATTAAAACGGCAGAAGCTCTGGCGGAATCTCCAAACTTGGCGATGGTTAGCCCACCATAGATATATTTTTGTAACTACAAGCCAAAAGGGGGAGGCCCGTGGGTTCGACCCTGGGACCTCCCCAACCAACGCCTTAACATAGCCTCCGCCAACTGTTGGGCCAAATGGTCAGGTTGGATAGTTTGCCCGCTTTTTAAATTAAAAATGCTTATTTCCAATGCAGGGAGGAGGACACTCGACGGTAGGGTTAGGCATGTTTTATGAGGAAAGTACAGAGAATTAATTGCAGGTTGTAGGCACGAAAACCAAGACGATATTTCTCATGGGCCTGGGAGTGCCAGAGTCATATTGAGGCGTGGAGACAATCATTTTTGGGTAATTTGACACCATGAATTCAATGATGTTGTATGTTTTCTGATCTAAGCAAAACTTCTGCAGCTTAATTCCAGAATGAGCTATACTTATGTATTTTTCCAAATTCTTTTGCTGAGTTAATAAAAAGGCCTACCCATTTGAGAGCCGGACCCGGAGACGTAGTCCATCATGGATGAACTCCATTATCAAGTTTTTTGTGTTCATATTTGATTCTTATGTCTCTTTATTATTGATCTTTTCATTATTTATGTTGCAATTCAATTTATGCTCATTTAATACAATTCTTTAATAAGTCACATCGATGGAAAGATCCTGGATCATATTGGTATCAAAGCAGTCATCTTTTACTAAGGCCAATCATAAATAGGGTGAAGGAACACTTAAGACTTTCAACCCAAAGATTGGTCATGCATTTTGAAGGAAGAAAATGGATGAAGAGGACAAGCATGATTAACAAGAGAAAAACTTCCATATGGTCTTCTATCGCATGTCAGAAATGGTCGAGCGAATGTATGGAGACTACGAGAAGAGGATGAAGAAGAAAGGGAAGAAAAAGGAAGCAGAAGCAGATGAAAATGCTTCAGTGAACCAAGAGGTTGGAGGAGGACCCCTTGAGCCTCCATATTCACCATCGAGTTCTAGCTATTCGTCCTCTCATCATTCTCATCATTCTAATGTTAGTCATAAAGCCTCTTTTAAGAAACCATTATTAAAGCTTGATGTAAAGTTTTATTTACCTGTGTTTAAAGGAGATGTTAATCCTGAAAAGCTAGACAATTGGATCTGGTAGGTTGAAGTATATTGTCGTGTACAACAGATTGATGAAGAGGAAGTAAAAGTGCAATTGGCCTCTCTTTGGTTGGAAGGCACTGCTCTCGTATGGTGGGAGAGCAAGCTTCAAGATAGAAGTAAGTGTGGTAATATTCTTTCCTCATGGTCAAAATTTAAATCTTAAATAAGGAAGCAATTTTATCCATTGGGTTATTTACATAAAGCAATGATGGAATGGAAAAATTTAAGGCAAATTAAAGTTCAAACAGTACAAAGTTTCATGGAAGAATTTAGGAAGAAAGCAGTTGCACTAAACATTCCTTTAGATTCTTATGAAACTTTAATGAAGTATATTGGCTCACTTCACAGTTATATTCGACATACTTTATTGTTGTTTATCCCCACCATTCTTGAAAAAGCTTGTGTGCAAGCCACTCACCCTGAAAACAGATGAAAGAATGTTCAAGACGATCCCACAAAGAAGCTTTCCAAGTTCCCACATAACCAGTTTAAAGGAAAGTTTAAAAAGAGGGACAAAAATACCACCACTACAAAGAAGGGAGAAGGAAATCCATCTTGCACTCATTGCAAGAAATATGGACACAACGATGAGCATTGTTGGAAACTACATCCGGAGAAGAAACCAAAGCAGTTCAGTGGAAAGGGGAAGACAAAGATCATTGCTACAGTGCAAGAAGATCTTGGTTCTGATTCAGAAGATGAGGAAAAGATCATAGCAGTTGGAGTACAAGGTAAGGATTCCCTTCATGCTAGTTCAAGTTCCACTAATGAATCTCATGATGATGAAAGAAAGAGGAATGAATTATTTCACATAAGGGTTGTATCTAAGCATACTAAGATTGATACTTTGTTTGATATGGGTTCCCAAGTTAACTTAATATCTGAGACACTTGTCAAAAAAATGGGTCTGGAAACAAAACCACATCCAAAGCCTTATCCTCTTGGTTGGGTATGCAACAAAGCAAAACTTAATGGCACCAAGAAGCGTAGGGTTATATTTTCTATTGCTTCAAAATCGGTTGATGAAGTTGATTTGGATGTTGTTTCGCTTTATATATGTGGCATTGTGTTGGGGAGTCCATATCTTTATGATAGAAATGCAGTCTTATTTCGTCATGAGAACAAATATCACCTTACTAAAGGAGGAGTGGAATATATTATTAGAGCCCACGGCATGAAGGTTAATACAACACTTGTTAGTGCAAGGACAAATGAAAAGTCTCTTAAACACTAATAAGAGATATGTACTCATGGTTGTAAGAGAAAAAGATGTTGGAATATTCGATGCCTTCCAAGGATGTGATCCTTCCCATAAGAAAGAATTAATTGGTATTATTTCTAATTATGATGAGGTCTTTCAGGAACCAGATGGATTACCCCCTAAGAGGTAAATCCAACATGAAATACATCTTCAATAGGATTCTCCCCTTCCTAATGTGGGCATGTATATTAGAATGTCGATTGTAGAGATGACAGAAATCAAGAAACATGTACAGGACTTGTTGGACCGAAGGGTCATCATACCTAGTTCATCTCCTTGCAGTTCTCCAATTGTGATGGTTCCAAAGAAGAATGGCACATGGTGAATGTGCGTCGATTATCAAGCCTTAATCAAAATCGTGGTGAAAATTTGATACCCTCTTCCTCGTATAGATGATTTACTTGATCAATTAAAGAATGTTGTTTATTTCACTAAGTTGGATTTGCGCAGTGGTTATCATCAAATCATGGTTGCAGAACAGGATGCATGGAAAACCGCCTTTAAAACCAAACAGGGTCGATTTGAGTGGTTAGTTATGCCATTTGGGCTTTGTAATTCCCTAGAAAACTTCATGAGTGTGATGAATGATGTATTCAGGCCATTCTTAGATGAATTTGTAATTGTGTATTTAGATGGCATTCTTATATTTAGTGGGACTTGGGATGAACATGTACATCATGTAAAGCAAGTATTGGATACTTTGCGAAGGGAAAAGTTGTATGTAAAATTGTCCAAATGTGATTTTGGCAAGACTGCACTGTTGTACTTAGGTCATATTATAGGAGGAGGACAATTGAAAATTGATCCTTTCCAAATTGATGTAATTGTAAATTGGCTTGAGCCCAAAAATGTAACCGAAGTACAAAGATTCTTGGGTGCAGTTCAGTACTAGAGGAGATTCATTGCAAACTTCTCATTTATTCCAGCTCATTTCCATGCCTTGACCACTGTGAAGAACACTTTTCAGTGGGGAGGAAAGAAACAAAAGGCTTTCGACACTTTGAAGTAAAATATCAGTACAACACCAGTATTAGCATTATTGAATCTTCAGCAACCATTTGATATCGAGCCAGATGCCAGCGGTTGCGTTATGGGTGTAGTATTGATGCAGTATCGTAAGCCTATATGTTACCACTCTGAAAATTTTAACCAAGTTGTTGTTAACTATCCTACATATGATAAAGAGTTGTATGCACTAGTTCAAAGTGTGAAAAAATGGAAGCATTACTTGTTAGGGAAGTAAACAAGCATACATACAAATCACCAACCCTTACAGTATCTCCAAGCACAAACCAAGTTGCAGCAATATCGACATTACAGGTGAATGTGTTTTCTTCAATAGTTCCATTTGGTAATCAAGTACAAAAAGGGTACAAGTAACAAAGTAGTTGATATGCTTTCTAGACCTCCTATTGTTGCTTCTATTGTTTTGAAGAATGCTTCTTTATCTCATGATAGCTATGTTGAACAATATGTTGTTGATGAATATTTTAAGGATGTATTTGAGAAGCTAACCCATGGTGCACGAGTGGAGAACTATTTTTTACAGGAGAACTTACTCTACAATATTGGAAAGCTATGTATTCCTAAAAATGAATGAGTCCATGTAATATGAGAAGCTCACACTTCTCTTGTGTATGGGCATTTTGGGTTAGGAAAAACCATGGCTCATCTACAAAGGTTTTGTTACTGGCCTCAGATGAAAGAAATTGTAACCAAGTATGTAAAGGGGTGTGTGATGTGCTCTACTTGTAAGCCCACTAATAGAAAATTGGGGTTGTACTCACCACTTCCTATTTTGTCTCATCCATGGGAGTGTATTTCCATGGACTTTGTAGGGGGTTTACTAATGTCGAAAAGGGGTCATGACTACTTGTATGTAGTAGTGGATAAGTTTAGAAAGATATGTATCTTGATGCCATGTAAAAAGCAGGTCATTGCTGAGAAGACTGCTAATCTCTATTAGAAAAACAGGACCATGGAGCAATAAAATAAAAAACAAATGCGGAAACAAAACACAGAAGATACACAATACAATAGAGACATAGATTTACATGGTTCACCCAGTGTGGGCTACGTCCACCAGAGAAATTGCCAGGTCCTTCNNNNCTACGTCCACCAGAGAAATTGCCAGGTCCTTCCTTTATTATTATCCAGCATATGAAGGGATGCAACCTACAGCAAACCCGTTGTAACTTCCTCTTCTTTCTCTCACAATCTCCTATCTCAGAATACAATATTCACCATCAACCATAGCCGCAATACATTTCCCTCATAAAAGAGGGTTGCCTTCTAAGGCAAAAAACCCTAACATAATCTTTACCATTAGATCTGTGACCTTATAATGAACAATCCAAATTTACAATGAAATTACAATATACATTTACAAGGCAATTTTTCCTTCAGGGGCCCGCTTGCCCCCAAACCCCCCAACCAGGGGGATAGCCCCCCTGGACCCCGCAGAGGGGGTACCCCCCCTCTGCACTCCCCTACGTGGAAGAGTACACATACTTCTGGGGTGTAAATAATTCATGGGATATAAACACAGCTGAAATCAAGGACCTCTAAATCAGGAAGATAATCAAGCTCCATAACCAACAATCTCCCACTTGGAGACTGATCTCAACAACTCCACCATTGTTATGTATGCTAGACTCTGAACCTTCTTGGACCTGGAAAATTTCTCATCTTCATCTTCATTCTTGAAGACCAATTGAAATTGAGCAGGAACTCAGTTTCTCCCTGGTTACTCCCTTTGTTAACATGTCTGCAGGATTCTGGCTAGTGTGTATCTTTTCCAACTTCAAATGTCCATCTTCCAAGGTGGATTGTATGAAGTGGTACCTCAATTATATATGCTTAGTCTTCGAATGGAAGGTTGAGTTCTTTGCAAGGTGAATGGCACTCTGACTGTCACAGTACAACCTGTTGTTCTCCTACTTCTTTCCCAATTCCTCCATAAACCTCTGTAACCAAATCATCTCTTTACTAGCCTCTATAGCAGCAACATACTCTTCCTTTGTTGTTGAAAGTGCAACAACCTTTTGTAGTTTTGAAATCCAACTTACTGTTGTTCAACCTATAGTGAAAACATACCCTATAGTGCTCCTCCTGCTATATTTATCACCTACCATATATGAATCAACATATCCATGTAGAAAAGTGTCTAAACCTCCAAAAAATAATGCATGAGTAGTAGTACCTCTCAAATACCTGAGAATCCACTTTACTGCCTCCCAATGTTCTTTACCTAGATTGTTCATATACCTGCTCACAACTCCTACTGCATGTTCAATATCTGGTCTTGTGCAAACCATTGCATACATCAAGCTTCCAACTGTTGATGAATAAGGGACCCTGGACATGTATTCTATCTCCTCCTGTGTCTTGGGACACATTTACTTAGTTAATTTGAAATGGCTGGCCAAGGGTGTACTAACTGGTTTTGCATTCAGCATTCTAAACCTCTCCAACACCTTCTCTATGTACTCACCCTGAGACAATGTCAATTTGTGATTTTTTTTGTCCCTTGTTATTCTCATGCCAAG
>CBVK0100502129.1:0-10960 GCA_900067695.1 Picea abies | reverse complement strand
TAGTTATACCATGTGCAAGTACTAACTTCAATACTTAAGTAATCCAAGGAGCGCATCCATAAACCTAGGTCTCATGTCCAAGTGTTCATGGTTGCTCCCCACTAAAGATACCTAAGCTCAATACCTAGTAAAGAATGGTGCTCTAAATGTCTAACATGATCATGTGGGTCCAAATATATAAATATGGCGATATCAAGAAAATCATCCACATAACTGCAAAAGGTTATATGTAGATTTGGAAAGCACACTACTACTCAAAAATAAGCAAGTTGAAAATTGGTAGTCATAATGAGCTCCTAACTTCCTACAACAATGTTCTCTACATAAGGTGGAGTACAAAGTGAAAGGGAAAGTGCATTGCAGAAACGTGATCGGGATTGAAATCCCCATAGTAAAACTCCAAAAGAATCGAGGAAGAATCATGTCCAGAGATGTAGTTTTTAGTACAAACCTGGATTATCAAATCGAGAGGAAGTCAGAGGTTGGAAGAATTAGATCTCAACCGATAGATCTAAAGCAAGAGCTTTGGAAGGTTTCCCAACAGTTAATACCAAGGAGGGAATTCAGATGAATTCTCGACCATCTGATTGAGTCTAGTGGAAGGATAGTATAAGAATGCATTCAAACTCAGATGCTAACCACTCTGGCATAAAAGAGTCCAAAATGGGTAATATTAATCAAAGGCCAAAGCCCCAGAGTCACGAACTATCGTCGACCGTCGGATAAGGAAATTATTTCAGTCGTTGATCTATTCAGAGCGTGCCAAGAAACATGTTGACCACTTCGGTGCTGACCAAATCCAGTGAAAATTGGAGTAACAATTACTTGGACCTCTAGAGCCCGGATGTCCCGAAGTCACGAAGTCATGTTGACCATCGGATTAGGAAATCGAGTAAACCATTGATCTGGAGTACCTACGACCACTAGACCTAGGAGGAGGACATGTGACACATTAGGAGATCCACATCAACAATACCGTGTCAGCAAGGACACATGGTGCAATCAGATGGTGACAAGTGTCAAGGTCTAGCTATAACTTTAGGTATACGAAAGTCATGAATCTAGGTGACACGTGGTAGCCACTCAACCAATTCCAGGTCAACAATGACATCAACAAGTTACGTCACTCTAGGATTTTATCCTTCGAGGGAAACCAACAACTACCCGAAGCGCCAAAGGGAAAAGTCAATGTTAAACGTTGATCTAGGATCCTCCAGGATGTATCATGACCATTAGATCAAGCAAGTGGAAGGATAGGATAGCAAGGCCAAAGGCCTCATATCCCGAATATTCGAATTCTTGAAAACCGTTGGATCAAGTTAATATTTTAGGGTTAAATAAGGACCATTAGATTAAGTCAAGTTACTCGAGGTCTTTAGGGAATCTCACTACGAGAGAATTAGGAAGTGGAAAAAAGTGAATAACTCGAAGTCCCAAAGACCGAAATGTATCTGGACCATTGATCTAGAATTGATTAAAACTGTTGGATTAACCAGTGGAAGGATAGTGTAAGGATTGAAGCTAGACTATTGATTTGGTTCCAAGAATCATGGTAGCCATCAGATCAACCATTGTGAGAGGAAACCACTTCGAGAGGTTCAAACTCCAGAAGATTGAAAGCTTGTAAAGGAGAAATCACTCGAAGGTCGAAGTCAATGTTGATAATTGATCTAAGATCCTCAAGAATCTTTCTCGGCCATTGGATAGAGTACAATGGAAGGATAGCATAAGTTATATCAACAACTAACATCAAGTTGTCATCATATCCTTATGACTTATTCGGTAGGTAAGTACTCCAGAAGGTTGAATGATTGTAGAGGTTGGAAGTCCTGAAGGATGAAGTCTCGAAGTAACGATAGTCATCCATCTCAACATGAAATTATAACGTGACTGTCTATAAGAAATTAAGTACTCACTTGGGTTAGAACTTAGACACCACCCTTGGTCACAGGTCAAGGTCGTATGAAAAGTGGCGATGAGTTAAAGGGCCAACTGGGTTAACTCTTGGTCTCAATATATGGTCACTTGGTGAAATGAAGTCCCTACAGGCTAAAACGTAAAAAACCTTGAACCTTATGTATCTAGTTGTTGGTCATGTTAGTTTGGTCATATGAAAGTCAAAGGTGAGTCACAAGCTAAGCACCTATTAATTCCAGGTATAGGAAAATGCACAAGATAGCGAAGTGACAACTTGATTCGGATCTATTGAGAACTAAAGATGCAATGAAAGTCTAGGATCAAAATAACGAAGTCAATCCATGACTATGATCGACTCTTAAAGGTTGATCAACATATATATGATGACAAATTAGCCCTATCATGATATTATATGAATAATAATGAAGGAAGCACAAATGGAGATTAAGTCTGTAGTAATGAGACCACAGTCATTTGAAAAGAATGGTTTGAAGGAAGAGCATGCTTGCAATACTTAGTGATGGGTTAAACTGATGAAACAATTTACAAACGATTTGAAGTCTTTAACAAAATAATAATAATAATAATAATAATAATAATAGAAGTTATTGTTATTAAAATGAATGAAAGGGCACAATGATTCATTGTCAAAAAACACAATCATTCAAGTTCACAACAATTGGAAGATTATATAAATGAAGAAGTATGGTGAACAAAGAGGAAGTTGAATTTGTTGAAGTATATATATTTATATATAATGAATTGAATGACGGTAATTATATCAGGTTGGTTCATGTTTACAATCTGGGTCTTGTATGAGTATTGGATTCCTCACATCTCAGTTGGATCTGAGATCAACAAGCTCAGACTTGTTATGAGGGCTCGATTCTTAATTTCTTAGTTGGATCTGAGAATTACAAGATGGGTCTTGTAAAAGAGACTTGGGTCTCTCATAATTGTTTAAAGATGAAGATTGATCTTATGTATTCATTCAAGTTAAATAAATAAACAAAATATTTATTATTTTATTTATTAGTTGATAAATTTAAATAAATATATGTTGTTCAATTAATTTATGAAAAGTGGAAAATTCTCCAAAGTTTTGTGACACTGATTCACCCCNNNTTTATGAAAAGTGGAAAATTCTCCAAAGTTTTGTGACACTGATTCACCCCCCCTCCTAGCATCAAGTGTACATTTCAATAGAAGGAAGAGGAAAATTTTCCTCACCTCATTCAGTAAATATTTTGGGGACCCAAATCCTCCCTAAATGGGGAGGTATGATCCAGATTGGATCATTATATTTTTTTTTCATCTATCTCAATGCTTTTAGAGTGGAAAAAATTGAAGGAATCAACTTGCAGGGTCATTTTAGCAAGATGGAAATTTAGGTTAGGAACCATCTAAAATATTCCATTGCCATTTTGAGGTATCAAACAACCCTTTTTTTTTGTACGTAAGTCTTACTTTCAAAAAATATTCCATATTCTACACTCTGGAAACTTTCCAATGGTGCATCAAACACCTCAATTAGGGTTTGTATGTGAAAGTTATGCCTCTCGCAAGTTGACCTACTCTATTGACCATCATGGTATGAGATGATGCCACGTCATCCCCTGTTACTCATGCATATGGGGATATCCAAGTGAGAACTCTCAAGAAGATTATATAAGGTCCAAAACCTGATCACAATTAAGGGTTGAGGAAGTCAAACCCTATCACTAGATGGCTATAGGGATATGTTAAATGTTGAGCTGCTAGGATGATAAGGGGTTCCATTCTTTGCATGGTATCTTTCTCCATAGATGAGAAAAACATCTGGGAGTTTTATTTTGTTAGCATAATAGAGGAGGAGGAGGATTATGTAGTAGTCATTTAAGCCACATTGTCAAAAGGTAAATCCATAGTAAGTTCCCATTCCTTTTTATGTGCATTTTATAACTGAAGCAAAGAGAGTAGGGCATAGGCCACACCTTATAGTTGGGTTTTCTCCCATATTTGGTTTCCTAGGTCAAATATTGTGTTCATTTGTGTAGATGGTGTGTATTTTATTCGTGTTCTTTGATTTTTCTATTTCCATTATTTCTTAAATTCAAGCCAAAAGCTAGATAATAAATATGGGTTCTAAGGAAATAAACTGCATAAACCTAAGATTTCAGAGATTTCAAAATATTATAAGGTCTGTTGTGAGGAATTGTTGTAGTGGAATGTCCATGGAAGTTTATAGATCAGAACTTGTTGGCATGGAACTAGCCAAATACCTAGTAACATTAGCAACAACCAATTGAGCTAACCCTTGGACTATATTTCTTAAAATTTTATTAGATATATTTCGAGATTAATATTAAAGATATGTTTTTAACACTGAAGAATCATTATGAAGGAAACCGATGTTCACAACATTCGACAAGTTCCAAATTGGAGTGCAAAGCCATATTACTACTTTGATTTTTCCCTTTTTTTATTATTTGAAAACTACACAATGAATTGGTTTTCTAAAGTTTTGGATTTGGTATTATCAACTTGGAGGAGAGGTTGCAATAAAGAAAAGGATGATTAGAATCTAGGTGCATATAATATGAATGCAGTAAAAAAATTTCATACACACCAAACCAACAAGTTTGCATGCAATACACCCAACCTTGATATCCCACTATCCTATTACAATGGCATATCCCTATATTGGAATCTTGGTGCACTTATTTTCTTATTTTTTATTTGTGGCCATATAAAGTTTCATTGTGTTTCCATACTAGGGGTAGAAATAAAAAGGGGAATTAAAAATTCCATGAAAAAAATGGATACCTAGGATATCCAGTAAAAATAGAGATCTTTTTAGCCCCTCGTGTGTAGAATAGTCTATGATGGAGTGTACCATTAAGATATTATGTTATGTATAGTCACATGTTCAGAACCCTAGATTTACCTTGTGTGAAACATGAGGGGCCTTCTTGGCATGCCTGGAGGTTATAGTGGTGGAATTCGGATAACACGACTATGTGTCACACAAGTATGTGCATGAATAGTTGTTAATTCTGGCAATCACAAAAAATAGGGGTTTTTAAAATTGTACATATGTATTGGGAGGGGGTTCAACAAAAGGATTTTGGGGGGGATTTATCAATATTTAGTGAAAGTAGGGTTATTCTTTAATATCCCATGAATGAATGTGATATGACACAAGTTCATTGAGTGAATCCCTTGTGATTGTTCTATTATAACTAGCTTAAATAGTTGAATTGTGATGGGGATTAACAAAGAAGATGGTAATGGATGGACCAATAACAATGTGTATTCACCTATGTTGTAAGGTGAATGTAGGTTTTGGATAAACTTACTACAAGTGACCAAACCATCAAGTAATGATATTATATGGTCAACCACATAGTAAATATATCGTATTAAATGCAATAATGTCACAAGCAACTGAGTGATCAAGTAAAGAGATTATATAATCAACCACATAGTAACCATATCATATTAAATGGTAATGATATTGTATACCATATTAAAATATGGTTAATTATATAGTCAAATTGTAATGATGATGACAATAAAGATGGTGCATCTCTCTATTGAGATGAGCATTGGTTTATCTAAACTTAATATACAAAACTTAATTATTTAGTTTTATTAATTAAATTAGCGAGTTCATTTTGGTCTTCATGGGTTAAAGTATTAAACATATTATTGGTAATACAAATGCTTTGAAATTAGTTTTAATCTTCATGTTGGTTATGCAACCTAAGACAAAATGTTTGTCATCTTCTAGTTTATTGAAAATCTAAACTTTACAAAATCCTTTTTCTCGTTATCTTTTAAGGATTTTGTTCTTATTTTTGCAATATTTCTTTTCTTCTTGAGACTAATAATAGTGTGGAGATAATTTTGATCTTCAAGTTTGGATAGATGACCTCTTTTTAGTAATCCAACTTTTTATTTTTCTCAATCTCATAGTAACACCATATTTATGATGGTTTTGATATTCTTAAGGGCTTCCTCTTCTATTACTCCTTAATAACAGAGCCACAAACTACCGTTTGTAGTCCACTCTCTCTTTAGCCTTAATGATGTTTACTAATGTCAACTAGATTGACAATATGATGGTGATGATTAGGGTCCAATGAGACCAACTTTGCCTTGAGAAAAAATGATAAGGAATTAATTTTTTTTTCTTTAAATTCATTTTTTATGATACAAATATTTTATTTCCTGAAGATTCATAGTTTTGTTGAGTCAACAAGTAATGAAAATGGGTAGTGTTACAAATATTTTGAAATTGAGATATCGACATTTGTTGACTATTTAAGAGGGTGTAGGATGACCCTCTTATTATCACAAAGATAACAAATTATTTTATCCCATAAAATTTTAGGATTATGAAGCCCATATAGTTAGTTGTTATTTTAAAAATGTTGATTTTTTTGCTTAAGATAACTATAATAGAAATATATTTTTGGTGGTTTACATTGGAGCTAATGACTTCTTTAGTACCTTTATTTTTTTGATACTTTATTTCTTCATTACACCATAATTTCTATTTTAATTTAGCCATGATAGTGTTTTTAAGTGTATAGTGACTTTGACTAGAATTTGAAGCAATGTTAAGAAGTATTTTGTCTTTCAAGTTAGTGATATTGTGCTTATACATTAGGTGCCTAATCATTGTGATACTCTTAACAGTATAAGAAATGTCCCTAGTACCTTTATTTTTTTGATACTTTATTTCTTCATTACACCATAATTTCTATTTTAATTTAGCCATGATAGTGTTTTTAAGTGTATAGTGACTTTGACTAGAATTTGAAGCAATGTTAAGAAGTATTTTGTCTTTCAAGTTAGTGATATTGTGCTTATACATTAGGTGCCTAATCATTGCGATACTCTTAACAGTATAAGAAATGTCCCTTAATTATATAATCCCAATTGTATAATATCCTTATCAGGATCCTCCTTAGGGGTGTAATTGGAGGCCAAAGGGCCTACTAGAGTAATAATAGTGTAGGAAATTTACTATAAGGTGGACCAGGCCCACTATGTTAGTTATTATTAAATAAGTCACTCTATGGTAGTTAGTATTGAATAAATATTATTTGGCCTCATTAAATAATGTCCATTAGGTAGTTAAAAGGTTGTTATGGTTAGGGCTCTCTTGTTAACTATAAATAATAATGGAGTCCTCCTTATGAATATGTGTGTGGGGCCAACCAAGCTAGTTGATACATAGAATACCCAATTTTTTGTCCAATATAATAAATAAATAAATTTAGGATAAAAATATTATATATAAAATATGAGAGATTGAATATGATATGATTACAAATGAGGGCCCCATACATAAACCTAAATGGGGTGCATTTTCAGTAAGAGACATGTCATTTGATTAAGGTGTCTCTCCATTATAATGTATCTTTACATTATTAATTATTTAAATTTATATTTATATTTATATATAATATTTTTTGCAGGCTTGAATCCTCGTTCTTGTTCCTTTCTAGCAAGTTATGTGGTTGTCTACCTTTAAAATATGGTGATATATGGCAATGAGGTAGACTATTCACTGGACCATTCAGAATTATTGGCTTGGGAACAACTAGTTGGAATACCTCCCTTGTTTCTCTTGGATCTGTCTCTTATACACATCTCTGATGGCGTCATCTTCTAGTTTGTTGAAAATCTAAACTTTAAAAATTCCTTTTTCTCGTTATCTTTTAAGGATTTTGTTCTTATTTTTGCAATATTTATTTTCTTCTTGAGACTAACAATAGTGTGGAGATAATTTTCAACCTCAAGTTTGGATAGATGACCTCTTTTTAGTAATCCAACTTTTTATTTTTCTCAATCTCATAGTAACACCATATTTATGATGGTTTTTATATTCTAAAGGGCTTCCTCTTCTCTTACTCCCTAATAACAGAGCCGCAAACTACCATTTGTAGTCCACTCTCTCTTTAGCCTTAATGACTTTTACTAACTCCAACTAGATTGACAATATGATGGTGATGATTAGACTCCAATGAGACAAACTTTACCTTGAGAAAAAATGATAAGGAATTATTTTTTTTTCTTTAAATTCATTTTTATGATACAAATATTTGATTTTCTGAAGATTCATAGTTTTGTTGAGTCAACAAGTAATGAAAATGGGTAATGTTACAAATATTTTGAAATTGAGATATCGACATTTGTTGACTATTTAAGAGGGTGGAGGATGACCCTCTTATTATCACAAAGATAACAAATTATTTTATCCCATAGCATTTTAGGATTATGAAGCCCATATAGTTAGTTCTTATTTTAGCAATGTTGATTTTTTTTCTTAAGATAGCTATAATAGAAATATATTTTTGGTGGTGTACATTGGAGCTAATGACTTCTTTATAATACGTTTATTTTTTTGATACTTTATTTCTTCATTACACCATAATTTCTATTTTAATTTAGCCATGATAGTGTTTTAATTGTATAGTGACTTTGACTAGAATTTGAAGCAATGTTAAGAAGTATTTTGTCTTTCAAGTTAGTTATATTGTGCTTATACATCAGGTGCCTAATCATAGTGATACTCTTAACACTATAAGAAATGTCCCTTAATTATATAATCCCAATTGTATAATATCCTTATCCGGATCCTCCTTAGGGGTGTAATTGGAGGCCAAACGGCCCACTAGAGTAATAATAGTGTACGAAATTTACTGTAAGGTGGACCATGCCCACTATGTTAGTTATTATTAAATATGTCCCTCTATGGTAGTTAGTATTGAATAAATATTATTTGGCCTCATTAAATAATGCCCATTAGGTAGTTAAAAGGTTGTTATGGTTAGGGCTCTCTTGTTAACTATAAATAATAATGGAGTCGTCCTTATGAATATGTGTGTGGGGCGAACCAAGCTAGTTGATACATAGAATACCCCATTTTTTTGTCCAATAAAATAAATAAATTTATTTAGGATAAAAATATTATATATGAAATATGAGAGATTGAATATGATATGATTACAAATGAGGGCCCCATATATAAACCTAAATGGGGTGCATTTTCAGTAAGAGACATGTCATTTGATTAAGGTTTCTCTCCATTATAATGTATCTTTACATTATTAATTATTTAAATTTATATTTATATTTATATATAATAATTTTTATTACAGTGTCTTCCCCTTGAGTTGATTCTGCAGGCTCAAATCCTTGTTCTTGTTCCTTTCTGGCAAGTTATGTGGTTGTCTACCTTTAAAATATGGTGATATATGACAATGAGGTAGACTATTCACTAAACCATTTAAGATTATTGGCCTGGGAACAACTAGTTGGAATCCTTCCCTTGTTTCTCTTGGATTTGTGTCGTTGGGAGGCTAATATGGAGGATCATAGTAGGATATTTTCTCATATTTCTTCTCCATATCGTGTTTCTAATGTAGTTTTTGTTGGCTCGTTATTATGTCCAGTGCTCGAGACTTTGTCTTCTGAGGGTTTAGAATTGGGTTTTGTTTACTCTCAATTTCTGGATCTATCTTCTTTGCCTCACTCAGGTGTCATTGGGGTTTGTTCGTCTCAAGGGGTCTCTCCCACCTCCTATTCATAGGCTCCTTTGTATTCTATGCATTTGGATCATGTATCTTGGTTATTTTCAGAGCCCTCCCTACCTATCTCTCTCTTGGAAAGATTATCTATGTTGGTTCCAAGCCCCAAAGGTTTATAGTGTTTGGATCTGTTTTCCCTGATCCAAATCTAAGAAGGTTTTCATGTTCTGGATCTGGATTTTCTGACCTCTTTCCTCTTCTTTGATATTGGGTTGGGCCCAATTTCTGTTCAAGGTCATATGTTTCATTCAGAAGGGTCCATTGCTCCAAATATTCTCCCCACAAATCTAAATGGTTGGGATGGTGATTGTGGGGGAGCTTCAGGAGTTGCAATTCCCTTAACCCATCCAATTCCTTTGTCCAATATTTATGTTTCCATGCATTGAAGGAAAAATAATTGTGTAGTGGTTTCTCAAGAGGACGCAAATATCATTTTAGGAGAAGATTTATCTATGGATGAAGTCGTTGAGATGACAAATAAAATTGTTGTCGGTAAAGCTTATGGTCAGCATTTTAGTGAGAAAAACCTTAAGGTGTGGGAAATTTCCTCTTTGGGTTCAATTTTTAACCCTCCCCTGAAGATCTCTTGTATCTCTAGGGGTGGTTTATGATCAATTTGTGGAGGTTGCTCAGGAAAGCATTGTTCTTCAGAGGCATTGGTTTATTGATTCTTCTTCGGTCCTCCATAAAAATGTGGGATACTACCTCTGATGATTCTAATGAATGGTTGAATTCCATCCCTATTGGGGTGTGTTTTCTTGATCTTCCACCTCATATTTGGTTTGTCAAGTGTTTTCATGCTATCAAAAATATGTTGGGGAATTTTAAGGATGCAAACATGTTATTTTTGGAGTCTGGGGAGATGTTGGTGGATCGTATTCTTGTCTCTCTGGACATTTCGAGTGTTTGAGAAAATATTTAAGCATTAAAGACATGGGTCTAACTCGGGTTCAGATTCTGGATTACGAAGGTGTGCCTTTCCGCTATAGGCAATGCCATGAACATGGTAACATTGTCAAAGATTGTACTTTTCCATTTGAGGGTCGCTCATAAAACCCTTCCCCCTCTAGGCCCAGGAAGCATCAGAGGCCACAGGAAAGCATGGGATTTAGCTCTCATTCCACTTCCTCATGTACCTCCAGCTCGTTGGGCCATGCTCCAATGGATTCTCAATGGGACTTGGGGAATGGGATACAAATTATTCAATGGAGCCTTTATCTCTGGTTCTCCCAATGGTTTCTATGGCAACGCATGTTTCTCCTTAGGAGTCTACCTTATAACATCCTTATGGATCTCTCGCGGGTATGCACCTTTCTATCCCTGCTCATATTAATGGTTTGATTCATGCTTTTAAATTTCTCAAAATGGATTCTTCCCTACCCCTTCAAGATCTCCCTTTCCATAATACTTTGGCTCAATGGGAAGACTCTCTTTCCCCCTCTTCCACCTTTCCACCCATT
>CBVK0100502128.1:472-10961 GCA_900067695.1 Picea abies | reverse complement strand
TATTATTTTCTTAGACAAAAACCAAAACCTAAGTTTTGCAACTAGAAAAACTCAAAAATGAATTGGGGAAACTACCAATAGCCATGCTATCCACCACAAAATGTGACGAAAGGAACGGGTTCATTTTGGGAGCTAACAACAGATATCTTCACCAAGCCTCTTATGAGGGATAATTTTGAGTATCTTCAACAGAAACTTGGAGTAGTTTCATTCCCACAGTGATCTACATAGCAGTTGGCACAATACGACAAGAAGAGAGAAATATTAATCATGAAATATTTGAATGTCTTTTATTAGAGATGTACACAAGGAATCACCATGAAGAGAAACATCAGTAGAGATTAGAGGCTTACAGACAGAGGGACCATCCCCAAGGAGAAGTCACCCTTTTCCATTGATGTCAAAGGGGGAGAGAAAAACAAAGGCATGAAAAGGAAGAGAAGAGGCATGAAGATAGGGGGAGCCCGCATGAGCATAGAAGTGTTGTGTCTAAGTGTTGTCATCAATGCCAAAGGGGGATATTGTTGAAATATTAATTGTAATTACCGAAAGATTAATTGTCATTGAATTGTTGAAAGATTGGTTTTCATTGATGTCAACCCTTTAACAAGAAGTTAACAGGTTGCATGTCAAGGTAAAGTAGGTATACATAGAAGTTAACAAGTTGCATGTCAGTTGCATGCCAAAGTAACTGCAAACAAAATTTAACAAGTTGCATGTGAGTTGCAAGTGAGTTCCATGTACATGTCATTTACATGAGATCCTCATTAAAACAAAGAGAAGATTCAATTGGAAATCCCTTTTGAGAATACAGGTTGGAGATCTGAGGCAGTGAGTCAAAGGTAGAGAATTCCAATGAAGTAAAAAGTTTGCAGGAGTCGAGCATATGGAGAAGAAGTTATAGACATAGGTTCTTTGAGAAAATCTGTGGCTTTCAGGAGGAAAAGCACGTACATACATGGGTTGTAGTGAGGAAAAACATGGATACCCACGAGCAAAAAATGTATAGGGTCACAGACCTGTGAGGAAAAATTGTTGAAGATCAAGGATCTAAAAATCAAGTCAAGTAAAGGTTGAAGGTATGTCTTCATGTATGTGTTAGGGTGAGTATTTTGAAGAAATCAAGAACATGTATGTTTTAATGATTCATAAGAATTTGATTTGGAGAACTCTATAGTGAATCCTGGTATGAGGTATGTGTGGTTGCAGTATTGATGATATATCGATATCAGTAGTAGCAACAAAGGTATCAGAAACACTAGCAGCAACATGTTATCAATTTCAGTGACAGAGGTAGTGACATATTGGTCTACATTTATATTTCAGTGTGGTTGGACGAGATAAGGAAAGGGGGTTGTATCCTCCTTCTGGTTGGAGCTAGTTAAATTAGGGAGTTGGAGCTTCCTTCAAGTTGCAACCTATAAATAGGAGGTTAGATCCTCCTTCCAGTTGTAGATGGAGAAATAGGAAGTTTCTTCTTCCAATGAATGTACTCTTTGATAAATAATAAAAACAATCTGTGGTTTTTTCCCACATTCAGTTTCCATGTAAAATTTTGGTGTATTGTGTTTATGTGATGTCTATGCATTGAATTATGGTGTTTTGAATGTTCATGATATTTATTGGAGGTTTTATATTGTGATTAAAAGTACTAATTGTGTTCATATTGATTCACCCCCCTATCAGTATTCCAACACCCTTTAGTTTCCTTCGCTACCTCATACTTATCATGCTTCGCTACCTCAGATATGCTATAACATATTTACCAAAAACAACACTTGAAAGATAGATAATCATTGAACTTATGTGTGTTATTGTGAAGGACTTCTTGTGGTGTGTTTATACTTTTTCAAGCTAACTTATTTCCTTACTTTAGGGATTTCTTGTTACAACCACTTTACCCTTTGACTAAGACTTGTAACTATTTAGGGGCTTCATAACTATTCTTCGGGGCTTCCAACTTCATGAGGGAATATCTCTCTAACCATGAAGAACCACATGGTGTTCCACCTATCATTGGAAATGGCACGACGAGGACTATCCATATATGTGTATGTTAACTACAACTACACTATCCTTCATGTCCTTATTCCTTTATCAACTTTGGTTTCCATAACAAAACCTTCACGGCTTCATGTAGACTTCATCAAATGCACCCATCAAATTTTTTGACATCAACCATTCTTGTTGACATCAATGACAACTAACTCACCATCAATCTCGATCACAACTCTGGGGTATCTCGAATGTTCTAAGGGTTGAAATCAATGACAACCAACTATCCAACAATCTCCCCCTTTTCTAGTGATGGCAACACTCATACTCCAATAATCGTGTTTCATCATCAATATTTCTCTCCCCCTTTGACATAAATGGAAAATGGTATCTCTCCTTGGGGTTGCTCCCCCTATCTTCATGCTTTTGTTCTTTCTCTTCACATGTTTATTTCCAATTTCCTCTTCTCTTTGATATCAATAACAAGTAGTGATTCCCTTGAAAGTATACCTTATATAAATAATCCATTTCCGACTTCATGTGCTTCACTTTAACTCTTCTCATATTTATTTTTCTCTCCCTTTGACATCATGGGAAAAAGGATAACTCCCCCTGTCGGTGTGTCTCCCTTTGTCTGCTTTCTTCTAATATTTCTTTCTTGATATCTTTCTCTGATGATTTATCTCCCATTGAATTCTCTACAATATGTTGAAAAATATGGGACTTCTTGAATACTCTTCCTTTCCTCTCTTTCGGTGCTTCTTGTCCATTGGTGCTTCCTCTTGTAATTCTATGACATATACAAAAAGCATTCAAAATTTATTGACTTCAAATCTTCATGGCCTGTTGTGTTCACTCTTTAGACATAAATGACCATTTTTCCAATCAATGTCCCTCTGGTGATATAGCTCCTGCTGAAGGTTTCTCTTTCCCTGTTCTGTTAGGCCTATCACTTCTTGTCTTCTTGTGACCAACTGATTCCACTGATTCCAATTGTAAATATTCTCTCTCATATATATGTCTAGACATGCCAATGATATCATAAATCCATATTTGTCCATATTTCACAGGTTGACCATAACTCTACTACTCAATTGTCCATAATGTTGACCCATTTGTCACTGTACTATTATGAAAGATTCTTTGTTGTAACTGATCATCAAATATTCATATTTCTTAGACTGAATCAAATATGTTCGTTGATCTATAATACCTCCTTGAAACTGTAATGAATATGTCCCATCCTGGATAGTGTGTCAATAATATTCCTCTGATATCTGCATGGGAACACTACTTCTCAATCGATTAATATGGAATTATGTACTTATACTATCTAACGGCTCTGAATCTGTATTTGAAAACACTTCAAATTGCTCAAAGGATGGTTCTTTGATCTATAGTAGCTACTACATAGACCCCCATGTTCAATATTCATATTTACTGGGATTCTTCAAGTCGGATGGCTCAAAACAATGGAGGAATTTTCCCCAATGTGGAGTGATATTCCTCTTCATTTGTAGATTCATCATCTCTTTGAACTCCCACCTATTCTTTATTCGCTTGGTCTTCTTTTCTTTCTCGCACTACTGCAAATCTTGCAATCTCTAGGATTTGTTCTTCATTCACCTACTCTTCTTATCTTTCCTTTCTTCTCCAAACCTTTGTGTATTTAACAATGATGTTTTCTTTCATGGTGGGCTCTATCATGCTTCTACAATTCCAAGCTATGTGGCCATAATCGTGGAATTTGTAACATTCAATGTTGTGGAGAGCCACATAGGTATTTCTTATTTGAACATTTCTTACATATGCTCTGCAATATACAACCTTATGTCCAAAGTTAGTACAAATAAAACAATGACCATAAAATAAATTTGCATACCTGGGAGTGAATGATATTCTTTGTGGTGTATTCCTTCTGAATTCTTGCCTTCGCTGATCATGATCTTCTCTTATGTTGATTCCTTCATCATGATTTAAGATTCTTTGTTGCTTGAATGTGGAATTTATTGTTGAATATGTATCTCTATTATACTCATTCTTCTTTGAATCTTGTTGACCATGATTCCTTCCTTTGAGTACTTCTGCATAATTCTTTCTCTTTTCTTCATTCTTCCTTTCTTGTAACCTGGAGTGCTTCTCTTCAACTTTATTTGTTGATGATGTGGATGTTTATCTCTCTTCAATGCTCTTGTTGAGTTTGACGATTTTAACTCTCAATGTGATAACTTATTCTTCAAGATCTCAACCTCTTATTCTTTCTTCATCATCTGAATCTTCAAGACTTATTTCATTCTCTTTTCTTCTTCAAGTTGGATCTTCAAGGACATGATTTCTTCTTCAAGTCTTCTTTCTTGTTGAAAAAATTCTTCTTCAAGTTAGTTTAAATCCTCATATATTTCCTTGAGATGATATCTCAAAATATTCTCTCTTCTCTGCTTCCTTTATTTTTGCTACTATTTTGACTTCTAAATATTGCTTCTCTTCCATCTGAATTTTGTATGTTTCTTCAATCCTTCTGGCTTCTTCCATCTTATCTTTTAGATTCACAATGACCTGTTGGGATTCTTAGGAACTTTATTGAGAATTATTCTTGACTAATTGTTCCTCAAGAGACTTGTTTTTCTTCCTTTCTTTTATCAATTCATCTAAAGAAGTGATTAATTTTGCTTCAAGATCTACTATGCCTTCTTCACAATCTTCTTCTTCTTAATTTTTCTGACATGATGAGTATCTTTCTTCTTGTTTTGTTCTTGCATCTTCTTTATCATTCTTTGGATTCATGACGAGAGACTCTTTAGAGTAGAGATTATGTAGCTTATCCCAAAGTTTTTTAGTTGATGAACATTTTCCAACTTTCTCTCTTACCGGATCAGGTAATCCTTCCCAGATGAAATCCATTGTTATTTTCTTGTTTCTTTTCAATTCCTTCTTGGCTACAATATTTTGTTTCTTTGTAGAAATGTATCATGTAACAAATGATTTCCAAACATAATACCCCTATGCATGTAAAGATGTTTTCATCCTGATACTCCACATCTCATAGCTCTGACAATTATGACCATTCAACTTTGGTATTACATTTCCATGCATATTGTTGCTCTCCATGATTTACCTTCCAGTGGTTAAAATGTTTCTTGAAAGAACCTGCTCTGATACCAATTGTTGGAATACTGAGGAGGGGGGGTGAATCAGTATGATCATTTTTACCACTTTTAACTACAATATATAAAATTCAATTTTATCAACAGTATATCATCAATGTATCATCTATGATTGCACTCAATATATCATGAGCATATAATCATAAGCAACATCACATCAACAAAATCAGATCAAATACACAGTGCACTAGAATTTATGTGGAAACCCAAATGGGAGAAAACCACAAAATGTGTTTCTTGTATATCAAAGAATACATTCATTGGAAGCACCAACTTCCAAATTCTCCATATGCAACTGGAAGTATCCTACAACCCCCTATTTACAGGCTCCAACCTGAAGGAATCTACAACTCCCTGAATTATCTGGCTCCAACCAAATGGAGGATACAACCCCCTAATTCTTAGGCTCCAACCTAAAGGAAGCTACAACTCCTTGAATTATATGGCTCCAACCAAATGGAGGATACAACCCCCTAATTCTTAGGCTCCAACTTGAAGGAATCTCCAACTCCCTATGTTCTCCACCACCGACTGGAAGGAGGCTACAACCTCATTTCCTTGCCCCATCCTGCCGCCCTAAAATATAAGTGTAGACCAAACTACAACTGTTATTGTCACTCTCACTGCCACTGTGACATCATCCTGTAACCTATCAACCTGTCGCTGTATCCTACCTATCACTATCACCAACCTGCCATTATCACTGATACAAAACCAGATCCTTGATCACCAAGAAAATATCTCAACTAGATAATCAAACATTACCAAGACATGCCTCTACCAAGAATATAACAATATCACCAACATATCATCATCAACCAACTATAACCAGACCAACTCACATAGATACCAAAACCATCACTAAACCATGTGCATCAACCATGTACATCAAACCTGTACTGTATCATGCATCAACCATGTATTGATACTTGTACCATACCATGTACATCAACCATGTACCATCTCATGCATCAACCATGTACCATACCAAGTACATAAACCACGTACCATATCATGTACATCATAAGATATCATCAATGAAGTGCCTCAAGCATAAACAAGATAGCCACAATACTAAGATACCAATATATCCAAGATGTGCTACTAATCAATGTACCATAACATCACTACGATGTACCTCAACATGTACCAACATCACAAAGATGTGCCTCTAACAATGAACCATAACAACAATACACAATGTACCAAGCATATATCTCAAGCATGTGTGTACCTAAATCATATGCATCCATGTACCCAAGAGGCCTCCATTCCTTAAGATTATTCCAAACCATTCATGATAAATACACATAAAAACATGCATTTACTCATGAAGATGACCTGGTGCATATCATCTTAGACTAACAAACCTTCCTTAACATCAGAATCAACAAGATGGCACCTTCTTCAAGATTTTTCAAAATCATCTTCTACTTGCTCCATTGTGACCCACTAATGTCCGCTACTTTCTCCATTGTGACCCACATATGTCTGCTAATTTCTCCATTGTGACCTGCATATATCTACTACTTTCTCGACTGGGACCCGCCTATGTTCGCTACTTTCTCTAGTGTGACCTGCAGATGTCTGCTACTTTATCTATTGTGACCTGTGGATAAGCTTAGAAACATGGTTTGAGAACTTCATACTTTTCCCTTTAGTTTCCTTCACTTTATCATACTTCTCAGACTTCGCTACCTCATACATGATACAAAATATTTACCAAAAACATCACTTGAAAGATAGATAATCATTGAAATTGTGTTTTTTATTGTGAAGGACTTTTTGTGGTGTATTTTCAAGATAACTTCTTTCCTTACTTTAGGGATTTCTTGTTACAACAACTTTACCCTTTGACTAAGGCTTGTAACTATTTAGGGGCCTCATAACCATTCTTTGTGGCTTCCAAATTCATGAGGGTATATCTCCCTAACCATGAAGAACCATGTCCCATGCCACCTACCATTGGAAACAACATGGCGAGGAATATCCATATATGAGTATGTTACCTACAATTACACTATCCTTTATGTCCTTATTCCTTTATCAAATTTGGATTCCATAACCACACCTTCAGGAATTTGTGTATACTTCATCAAATTCACCCATCACCTTTTTTGACATCAATCATTCTTGTTGACATCAATGACAACTAACTCACCATCAATATCGATCACAACTCTAGTGTATCTCAAACATTTTAAGGGTCAACATCAATGACAGCCAACTGTCCAAACCAATTGTCCAACAATATCCCTTTTTAGCAATGATGGCAACACTCATGCTCCCCCTGTGACCATCTCTCCTCATCAATGTTTCTCTCCCACTTTGACATCAATGTAAAAGGGTATCTCTCATTCGGGATGCTCTCCCTATCTTCATGCTTCTGTTCTTTTTATTCACATCTTTATCTTCTCATGTTTCTTTCCAAGTTCCTCTTCTCTCTGATACCAATAACAAGGAGTGATTCCCCTGAAAGTATACCTTCTCTGAATAATCCATTTCTGACTTCATGTGCTTGAATCTTACTCTTATGATCTTTCCATTTCTCTCCCTTTGACATCATGGGAAAAAGGATAACCCCCCTGTCAGTATGTCTCCCTCTGTCTACCTAATTCTAATATTTCTTTCATGTTCTCTTTCTCTAACGATTTATCTCCCCTTAAATTCTTTGCAATATGTAGAACAATATGGGACTTCCTGCATATTCTTCCTTTCCTCCCTTCCAGTGCTTCTTGTCCATTGGTGCTTCCTCTTGAAATTCTCTGACATATATAAAAAGCATTCAAAATTTCTTGACTTCAAATCTTCATTGCATGCCATGTTCATTGTTTAGACATAAATGACCATGTTTTTTAATCAATGTACCTCTAATGATATAGATTATGTTGAAGGTTTCTCTTTCCCTGTTCTTCTAGGTCTTTCATTGCTTGTCTTCTTGTGACCAACATATTTCATTTGTCTATTGAATCCACTAATTCCAATTGTAAATATTATTTGTCATATATCTTTCTAGACCTGCAATGATATCCTAAATCCATCTATGTCCATATTTCATAGGTTTTCCATAACTCTGATACTCAATTGTCCACAATTTTGACCCATCTGTCACCGTACTATTATTAAGGTTTCTTTGTTGTAATTGATCATCACATATTCATGTTTGAATCAAATATGTCTAATGACCTGTAATGAATATGTACCTTCCTGGATAGTGTGTCAATAATATTCCTCTATTATCTGCATTGGAACACTACTTCTCAATCGATCAATCTGTCATTTTGTACTTCTTCTATCAGACTGCTCTGAATCTATCTATGCAAACACTTCAAACTACTCGAAGGATGGTTCTCTAATCTGTAGTATCTACTACATAGAATCCCCTTGTTCAATATTCATATTTACTGGGAGTCTCCAAGCTATATGGCTTAGAACAATGGAGGAATCCACCCTAATACAGAGTAATCTTCCTCTTCGTCTATAGATTCATCATCTCTGTGAACTCTGAATTCTTCCCTTTTTCCCGTGGATTCATTATGATCTTGCACTACAATTCCTAAGAGTACCATTTCTTGGGTCTATTCTTTATTCACTTTCTCTTCTTTTCTTTCTCTCACTACTGCAAATCCTGCAATCTCTGGGACATGTTCTTCATTCACCTATTCTTCTTGTCTTTCCTTTCTTCTCCAAACCTTCATGTATCTGACATTGATGTTTTCTTTCATGGTGGGTTTTATCATGCTTCTATAATTTTGAGCTATGTGACCATAATTGTTTCATTTGTAACATTCAATGTTGTGGGGAGCCACATAGGTATTTATTGTCTGAACATTTCTTCCATATTCTCTACAATCTATAGTCTTATATTCAAAGTTAGTACAAATAAAAAAATGACCATAAAATAAATTTACATACCTAGGAGTGACTGATCTTCATTGTGGTGTATTCCTTTTGAATTCTTGCCTTGGTTGATCATGATCTTCTCTTCTGTTGATTCCCTCATCATGATTGAAGCTTCTTTGTTGCTTGAATGTGGAAGGTCTTGTTGAATATGTATCTCTATTATATGCATTCTTCTTTGATTCTTACTGACCATGATTCCTTCCTTTGAGTACTTCTTCATAACTCTTTCTCTTTTCTTCATTATTCCTTTCCGGCAACCTGGAGTGCTTCTCTTCAAATTTCTTTACTGATGATGTGGAGGTTTCTCTCTCTTCAATGTTCTTGCTGAGTACATTCAATAGGAGAAACACATGGAATGATTTTCTTCTATATCAAAGAATACATTCATTAGAAGCACCAACTTCCCAATTATCCAGTTGCAATTGGAATGAGGCTACAACCCGTTATTTACATGCTCCAACCTGAAGGAAGCTACAACTCCCTAAATTCTTTAGCTCCAACCAAAAGGAGGATACAACCCCCTGATTCTCAGCCTCCAACCTGAAGGAAGCTCTAACTCCCTGTGTTCTTTGGAACCAACCAGAAGAAGGCTACAACCCCCTTTCCTTTCCCCGTCATGCCAGCCTGAAATATAAGTGTAGACAAAACTGTCACTACCATAATCACTACCACTGCCACTGCCATTGCCACTATCACATCCACCTATAACATGTCAACATGTCACTATATCCAACCTATCACTGTCACCAACCTATCACTGTCATTGATACAAAACCAGATCCTTGATCACCAATAACATCTCTCAACCAGATGCTCAAACATCACCAAGACATACCTCTACCAAGCATGTACCAAGATCACCAACATATCATCATCAACCAACTGTAAATAGATCCACTCACATGGATACCAAAACCATCACCAAACCATGTACATCAACCATCAACGATGTACATAAAACTTGTACATCAACCATGTACCAAACCTGTATCGTATTATGCATCAACCATGTACCAAAAATTGTACCATACCATGTACATCAACCATGTACCATCTCATGCATCAACCATGTACCATACCAGGTACATCAACCATGTACCATATCACATACATCATAAGATATCATTAATGAAGTGACTCAAGCATAACCAAGATAGCCACAATACCAAGATACCAATATAGCCAAGATGTGCTACTAATCAATGTACCATAACATCACTAAGGTGTACCTCAACATGTACCAACATCACAAAGATGTGCCTCTAACAATGAACCATAAAAAACATACACAATGTACCAAGGATATATCTCAAGCATGTATGTACCTCAATCATATGCATCCATGTACCCAAGAGGCCTCTATTCCTTAAGAATGTTCCAAACCATCCATGATAAATACACATAAAAACATACCTTTACTCATGAAG
>CBVK0100502126.1:0-10598 GCA_900067695.1 Picea abies | reverse complement strand
TATACACAAGATTCTTACAATCACTTGCACTTAGCTCTGTAAGTTCTTAACACATAGCATGCATAAAGCATCCACAACTATTCACACTTAGCACATTGGCCTCATTACCCTTAGCACTGCCTACTTACATCGCCTAGCTTTCGATTTATATATTACAAAATGGGCCTAAACATGGGTAAACCCATGGGCCAACATCCCATACCCATTACATAAACCCTAATCCCAAAAGATGCCCTAAAAAGGGGTTGAGATCCCATGATCTCTGCTTCGACTTGTTCTCCACCTTCAACCAGCCTGTCAAAGTCCCAAAAGAAGTCAAACATGACCAAGGATCTCCAAAACTTGGTCAAGGGCCAACAGGGAGTTTTGAGTAGGTATATGTCAAAACCAGGGAAGAAGCATTGGACAATAGTATAAAGGGTTTTCAGGTATTTGTGTGGCACTACTAGTTATGGATTATGCTACCAAGGAATACCATCATTGGATAGAGTGTTGGACATACATGGTTTTTGTTGATGCAGACTGGGTTGCAGATATGGATCACATAAGATATACAAATGGGTATATGTTTAACCTGTTTGGAGGAGCATTCAGTTGGATGAGAAAAAGACAGTTTGTAGTGGCACTCTCAACTACAGAAATTGAATACATGGCAGCCACTCATGCAAGAAAGAAAGAAATATGGTTACATAGATTATGTTCCAGTATTGGGTTGGTAAAATAATCTATAATGATATATTTTGACAATCAAAGTGCACTCTTCCTAGAAAAGAACCAAACTTATCATTCAAAGAAAAAGCATATTAATTTTCAATATCACTTTGTGAGAGACATGGTTGAAGAAAAGGAAGTGTTGTTGATGAAGGTGGACACTTTGAATAATGTTGTATATTCATTTAAAAAATCTATGAGCATTGATAAGTCCTCTTGGTGTAGAGGATATATGGGAATTGATGCCCTCGAGTGTTGACTATGTAACCTTGTAACCCCCTATATGCAAAGAAAACAATAAGTGGGAGAATGTTGGGTATGTCTTATATTATTGCACGACTAGATTTAGCGTTTGCATTGCGTTGGTCATGAAAAGGGAGTTAGAGGGGGAGTGAACCCCCCTACGAGAGGGTTCGGGGGAAACACCTCCCAAAATGTTTTTTTGGAACTTTTTTGCATTCGTTTTTGGTGTTTTTTCAGCACATGGGTTTCACCGATGGTTTTCTAATTTCGATTAAGGAATTAGGGTTCTTGACTAATCCGAGTCAATGGATTAGGGGTTTTGGATGCTGGAGGATCCTATATATTGTAAACAATGAACATATGATGAATAGAATATTAGAGGTGAAACTCTAAATGAGTTTCTGGTTTTCCCGGTTTGGATTTCCAGGGTAAAAATATCTGTGTATTGTGTGTGTGTGCCATTGTATCTTTTCTATTTTTATTGAGAATCTGTTTGTAGTAAATAATTATAGAAGGTTAAAATCTATAATTCCCATATGTCTGTGGATGGTAGGGTGAAATATTTAACAACTTCATCCCCACAAGCTTGAACATTGTTTTCCAAAACTTACTCGTGAACCTTGCATCCCTATTGTAATACCCCTAGGCTAAACCCCAATTGTAAATGTAAATGTAAATATTCTTATAAGATGGTGAGTTGATGATACAAGGTCTTTGGTCTGATTTTGCATGCATTGAGTCAATGCACGGGAATCTCATACCAAAATAAGAGTGCGCACGTTCCATATTTCTACACACACTGGATTGAGTGCATGATCTTATGGCCAGGGAGATTTTGTATATATGTTGTGTTTTATAGGCTGGTGAGCCAAGTTATTATAGGCTAGAATGCTTATATGATTATTAGGCTAAGGATCCTGGATGCTAAAGGATGTTGTGCATATATTGTAATATGTAAACACTCATATCATTAATAAAGTACATCACTGGTGTAGATCAACCCACAAATGAGTATGGGGGGGGTAAACTCCACTAGGAAGGGAAAGTGGGCTAAGAGTCTAGGAAGGGGCTAAGATAGAGGGCTTAATCCCAAAGGAATATTATATTCTTATTCCTAAATTCTAAGGTATGGATATAACTTTATGTTATCCTAAGTTCCTATGGGAAGGGAACAAATTACAAGTGGAGAAAAGTGAGTTCCTTGAGGGCCATGTGTCATTAATGGTGCATGCATAAATATTGGGGAATTTAGTACATATTCCCATCAATCTTACCATTTTTTTGGGATGGATCGATGCTACCAATGGGATGGGTACATGTACCTGGTTTGGATTGTAGGCTAAAGAGGCAGGTTTTTCAAGCCTGTGGTCGAGGAAGCAGGTTGTTAGGCTTGTAGGAATTTCTCTCCAGGTGAGAGATTTTCTATGTCTAAGAAGCAGGTTGTTAGGCCCGTGAGTAGTTTTCTCTAGGAGGGAAACTACTCAGAATTGTTCCCTAGTGTGTTGGGAAATAGCTACTGGGCTCTAAGACTTCTTTTCTGGCCTATTGTTGAAGCCCTAGAAGGGAAGTGAGGCAGCTAAGGGACTATTGAGCAAAGACGAGTCACACTTCCTGGGGTGGGACAGGCATGTGGGGAATGAGAGACTATAGGCTAGTTGCACCAGTTTGGCACCTTGGACTGAGCAATTACGTTGCTTGTCAAACCTTAGGCTGGCCTAGTATTCCCTTTTCCCTAGTAGAGCTTAGCCCCAGCTCGGGGGTGACCCACTGCTGAGATTACGAACAATTTGGTCTATGGCTGGGAGGAATGTGGAAGGTCTGCATGTAGTTGGTGATCTTTTATCAAAGATAAGTTTCAATTGTGTGTTAAATTGTGTGTTGCATCATTATTTATGCATTTGTTTTTATGGGTTTTTCCTGTGTATGTTGCATATGTATTTATATTATTATTCCGTATGAATCTGTGTATTTTCAAAATATTTTCATGTTTTAATTTTGTATACAGTTCAAAAATTTTAGGTGGCATATCCCAGTTGGATGTTGGGGATGTTACATGAGTACACTAGAGTTGAAACAGATGCAAATGCAACCTGAAGATCTTTTGAAGAACGTGTATATACTCCCTAGTGTGTCGCCTTAGGGTGTGCCAATTTTTTTCATGAAGAATAAGGATGGTACACTAAGACTTTGTATCGATTTCAAATAATTGAACAAAGTGTTGGCCCTTGGTTATGGAAGTATGTGAAGATCAAGGAAGAAAAGGGAGAATGTGAACATCATGGAAGACACAATGATTGTTATTAGGTCGAAGTGAGAAAAAGAGAAGAAAAGATGGAGTGAAGCCCGAGAAAGATTCTAGCAAATTCAGACCTGGAATTGGTCGAATTTGAAGTTACAGGGTGCTGAGAGGGGGCTGAGAGAACACTTTGACTGTGTTTGAAATCTCCGGAGAAAGAGCGGGAGTGTTAGAAGGGCACAAGAAGTCATTTGAAAGAACATTTGAAGTTCGAAGAGTTGAAATCTCAGGAGAGATAACACTAGTGTGTGCAGAGCCTATGCAAGGAGTGTAGAGGGCGAGAAAAATCTAAGTTCCATATTGTAAGAGAAGTGCAAGTGTGTGTAGGAGAACTTTTTACAAGTTCCAAGTAGAGGCCAAGGAGTTGACCCTATAGTGGAGAGATCAAAGGTAAAGCCTTTGAAATATTGATAAATCCTTCATTGGAGGGAAGTGGACCATAGAGAAGAGAAACCACAACAAAAATCCTTCATTGGAGGGAAGTGGACCATAGAGAAGAGAAACCACAACAATCGTTGATTTGGGCTGCAAGATTAGATCTGGGTCATTGGATCAAACCCAGACGAGAGGAGAGCGCACGAAAGAGGAGATAAGATCCCAGTCATTGGATCTGAGCACAAGAGAGTGAGAACCATTGATCAGATTTCTCGAGCAGTAACTCTTAGCCGAAGCGAAGTGGATCTCATCCATAGATCCCATCATGGAACATGAGCCATAGATCTCACAATGCATAGATTTGACACTTTGGGAAAAAATGACCCTTGTGTTGTCAGGAGGAGAAATCCCTGAAGCTACGAAGTCCCAGAGTGAATCTATATCGTAGATCACTGGGAGAGTGTGATTCATTGGATCCCCAAGTGGTTCGATGATTCGACACACTGGAAGAAATTGGTTGTGGTTGTGCGAAGTGGAGAATTCCCCGAAGTCCCAAATTTTGGAGTAAATCCTGATCGTCGATTCTTGGGTACACGTGTCTGTATATTTCCAATTATTTGGAAATTCAACTATCCTGGGTACACGTGTCTGTATATTTCCAATTATTTGGAAATTCAACTATCCAAAGGATTGTGGGTGAAATTTGTTTTGGTGTGAAAATTCTCGAAGCTCAAAAGTATTGGACTTAATCCTATCCATATATCAAAGGAGAGTCTCAACCATAGATCTCTGTCATTCTCTAATTCGACATTCGACAGTTCAGGAGTGTGGTGGCTGTCTTGAGAGAGAAGACCTGAAGCCCGAAACCCAGATTTAATCACAATCGTTTGGTTGTGGGAGGAGTGTGAGTCATCGATTTCAGTTCAAAGTTCGGTTATCCAGGAGGTAGCATGTGTTGGATTACAGAAACTTTTGAAGCCCGAAGTCTCGGAGTCTCGGATTTGATCTCAGTCGTAAATCAAGGAGCAAAGTGTGAATTGTTGATCCCTGAAATCTTCGGGAGTTCACTAGTTCAAAAGTCCTGGAGATTTGTGTGTTGGAGTTGTGGAAACTTCTGAAGCTTAGAGTCCCTAATTGAATCTCCACCATAGATCATGGAGGAGGGAAGAGAATCTCTGCCATCCATCATATTTGGCCGTAAGAGTTTGGAGAGAGGAAGGATAGGGAGAAGACCTACATTCGTTGATAAAAGTCACTTTATGACCGAATTCGACAGATAACCACTCTGCGAGATTGGAGTGTTGAAAATTTGAATGTTCGCAGAACACTGAAGTCCCGAAGCTACTGATAGCTCCTTTTAGTTGAGGGCTTGGTTCTAGCCCGCGGTCACATGAGATTTTCGTCGAAGAAAAGGGGCTAGCGCCTGTGGTTTTGTTTCTAGTTGAAAGGGGCTTAGATTAAAGCACCCACAGGTTTTTTTGGACCTGCATAAAGAAACAAAAATGGCTTGTGTACATTAAGAGAAGATCCAGCATGGATCCGAGAGCTAATTCGGCTCCAGGAGAATATCCTAAGATCGAGAGGTCGCACGAGCCCCTAGGAGGGGTGGGGGTTTTCATCATAGAACTTTGACTGAAACCATCAAGAAAGATATTGAAACAAATAACATAGTCATGGAGCTGAATTAAAATTTTGGACATGTTAAAAATGTTTAAGATGGCACAGAAGGTACCTGTAGCATTCAAGGCCAAAAACACTAATTGGCCTAGAACTAACTTCAGCAGGTTGTAACTAGCAGCCCAGAACCCAGAAAGAGGTGAAACTTGGAAATATTGTCCAAAATATGTATATGAAGAAACCCAATTGGTATCCTACCAAACATCTAATGTAACATGTGCAAAAATTCATAATTATAGTTCAGATTTGCACCTAGTTGAAGTGTGAACAAGAGAAGTTAATGGGCAATTTTCAAATGACCATAACTTTTTTCTCGAGACTCAGAATTGAGCAAGGGAGCAGTCATTGGAAAGGTATTGGATAGGGGAGTCTAAGTATCCACCCAAAAAATTTACATGGGTAGTTAATTTTCACAAGAGATCATAAGAAGGAATTATGATGCACTATTGGAACAAAATTGTACATAATTTCATAAATTTGTTAAATTATTTAGCCTAACAAATTTTGTTGGTTGCAAGTTTTGCAGAGTTAACAACATTTAGTTAATGACATGTGCGAAGGTTGAAATTTAGTTAAATATAAGCATAGGTACTCAGGGAAAGAGTGATATGACAAAAATATTTCATAATATGATCAATAACCAAGACTACAAAATGTTAAGGTATGAATATAGGTGCAACCATAAAGTCTTGGGAAGCCACTACAGGAACTCCACTCATGTTAGTCAAGTACTCAATGGAATATGGGAAAAGGAATAGATCATGTAGTGAATGAAATAGTGAAATTCCATTCACTCCCAAAGAAACCAATATACAGATTAAGCAATACATTAGAGTCAGATCTATTATAAAAGGAATTGACTATTAGAATGATAGTAATCAGATAAAGAGAGAGGCTTAATGCATATATGGATAAAGAGTGCATCATCTCCATGGATTAGCTATGCAATTATAGAGTAATGTTTCCCTTATGGTTATCAGAGTGTTGTAGAGACCCAACTTAATTTGATACAAAATTTAATACAATTTAAACATATAATTCTTTCTCATACTTAAATTGGAGCTTGCGGCTTGGCCCTCAGGCCCAAATTTATATTTACCTTATATATATTTATTTACGGATTTACTATAACTAAATAGGAGTGTTTAAATTTCTGGGTGGGGTTTATTTAAATTTCTGGGTGGGTAGGCAGGCCCTTGGCTCCAGATTTTGAACCAGGGCTCTGATACCATGTGTAGGGACCCAACTTAATTTGATACAAAATTTAATACAATTTAAACATATAATTCTTTCTCATACTTAAATAATTCATTCGCCATCATATTAGCATATAATATTCGACAAAAATTAAAATTTTATCCACAACATAAGAATTACTTAACAGAATAAATAAATTACCTCTTCCTGATGCTAATTCCCCTATTGATCTAGTTGTTCGTTGCTGAAACTATGTCAAACACTACCCAAAACTGAGTTTTCCTCCCTGCCAGCTAGGAGCAGCCTATCCGGCTCCCTAGCTCCAGGATACCATAAGGATATCCTGGCCCCCATGCCCAAAAGCCCCAGCAAACCGGTGCCCCCTGCTTCTGATTCACCAAAAACCCCCAAAGCCAAACTCCTCACACCAGAGGTCTCCATATAAAAATCCTCCACATAACTATATTTCCCCCCCAAAAGAATGATCCCCCATCCCGTAAGACTCCTCTCGTCATATCCCTCCTTCACCGACTCTCTCCCCCTCATTAATTTCCTTATCCTTTTATTCAATGTCTTATCCTCTTATTTAATGTCTTATCCTCTTATTTAATGTCTTATCCCCTTATTTAATGTTTTATCCTCTCCCCATATACGTAAATCTTTAATACATTAAATTATTAACCCCCTTTAATTCTTTACTCAATTAATAATTAATTAATCATGGACAAATAATTAATAATAATTAATTAGTTAATATTATTTAAGAAATAATGTTGTTTAACTAACATATTAGGATAGTTGGATTATCAAATTAATTATTATTAATCATCCCTATACATCTATAAGCAGGTTTGTTACAAGAATGATGCATTTTCATGGACTCTAGAGGCAACTAAAGCTTTTGAACAACTTAAAGAGGTGATGTGCAAAGCTCCTGTCTTGACCACTCCAGACTTCACAAAAACTTTTATTGTGGAATGTGATGCCTCGGGAAATGAAATTGGTGTTGTTCTAATGCAAGAAGGAAGGCCCCTTGATTTTTAAAGTTGACCACTCAAGGGAAAGGACTTACACAAACCCATTTATGAGAAGGAAATGATGGAAATACTACATGCATTGAAGAAATGGTGTCTTTACCTAATAGGTAGGCACTTTAAGAAATAATTATTGTTTAACTAACATATTAGGATAGTCAGATTATCAAATTAATTATAATTAATCATCACTATGCATATATTTAACCAGGGTTGTTACAAGTGTGCAGTGGAAGCATGGTATGAAGGGAATCACTTCAAGGGTAAATAAATGAAGGTGCACATAAGTAAGGAGGTTCGGTTGAGGCATAAAACAATATAATATGGAAAGATTGGATCTAGAATGATGCAAATAAACTCCTAGCAGAGGACTGAATCAAAGCTAAATGTATTATATATTGGATGAAGTTCATGAGTAAATTATGATAGTTGAAAGGTACCAATAGATGGAAACCAAGTTATACGTAATATTCTGCAACATTCCAGGAACTGTAACAAGAATGGGAAGGACTGTTGAGTACATTCCCAAGAGATGGGTGCATTGACAGGGTACATTGGGATGTTAATCCAAAAGGATTCAAACATGGAGAAGAAGGAATAGGTGCATCAATATGGCATGATGGAAGTTAATTATGCAAGTCAGGTTGAAATTAGATGGGTCGGGATAGGAGAAAGGAATGGTTCATTAAGCAAATCCAATTGTTGATATGCTCAGTCAAGGAAAGGCTGGATCAATTTGTTTCAATAAATAAATTGGAGTTAAATATCCAAGTTTAATTAGAAAGCATGGCTGGAAATGTTATTTGGTCATGTAGGAGTTGTATCAGAGGGATCCAAGTAATAGTGGAATGTCAAAAATTAATATCAGCATAATATATGGCTACAAGTGTGCAAAGTAGATAAGAAAGTTTGGGATGGAAAAGTACTCAAGATAGAGAACAATCATGTACACTGTTTTCTTTTGTAAGAACATAAGAAGATTTAGGAATCCGGAAAGAATTGAAGACTTCTAGGAACAACAAAGAAAAGTGATACAGGGAGAAAGAGGTTGTTGCAATTACTATAGCAACAATTATGTTATGGCTTGTTGGATAACCATACATAGTACATCAAATTGACATGAAAATGCATTTAGGATCATGCTAATGATGCATTATTAGTGCATACAAATATGAATTGATGAATGCCAATGTGTTTTTTTTTTTTTTACAGAAACGGTTATGAAGCTTTATTTAATAAGAGGCAGAGGGGGCTGCCAACCCTTACAATTCAAAATCAGAGTGGCTGCTCTATTACCCAACTACTATTCTATGTGCATATCTTGTCTTATAACCCAGATTCTAAATGACGAAAAAAGCCCAACTACTGAGAGCTTAAACTACTAGCTAACAATACAATAAGACCTGCTGGAGATCCTCAAAAAACTGGGGCGAGCGATGCAAGCCCACCACCGAGAGACCTCCTTACCTGACTTTGGAGGCTGCCTCAGCAGTCTCCTCCGATATCTTGCTTAATGCCTTAGTGAGCTCTTCAACTTGATGTTCCAGTTTGTAGAGTCGCTTCCCCAGGTCTCCCATAAGATTGGCCGCGTCCTTCAGCCCCATCTGGATTTCATCTGAAAGATCCTCCTTTATTTCCTGCATTTCCATATTAATCATTTCCCATTTCCTCTTGTTCGTGGACGCTTTGATGCTTTCCAACTCTGCTCTGATCAACTCAATTCATTCCTTCGGAGTGAGAGATGGCTTGGAGGCTGACTCCATAGTTACTGCTTCTGAGAATCGTGTTTTCCCTTGTGCACAGGGAGATTGCGCATCTGTTTTCAGAGGTGAGGGTTTGCACCAGAGCCCTCCCCATTAAATCTAAGTCTCCTTCCCCGACTCGTGATCCCCCACAGCTTGAGCCTGACTACGAATATCTATTCTAATATTTCGCCCGTCCGACCAGAGCTTTGTTGGATCTGATGTCCTTCCGAACAGTCTCCTTGCCCACGTGAAGAGCCATGTCGCGATTGTCTAATGGCTAGGGAATGATATGATGGGATGATTCCCCATTAAACTTCAGGTGGCCTTTACTTAGGAGGGTACCACAATTTTCTTCCTTATCGGCCTGTCCATTCAGAGATCTCAGCACATGATACAATTTATATTCCTTGAGTTGCGCCAGGAGTAGAAGATTTTTTTGTACAATTGAGCCAGGTTTATGTTCTTAGGGATCTTTTTTTTGTTCAGCGCATCAACTACCTGTTTAGAGTCTCCAAAGATCATGATTTTCTGGATTCCCAACTTTAACACCTGAGTGAGACCTTGCCAAATTGCTAGGAATTCCGCTTGGTTATTAGAGGCATAGCCTAAGCCCCATGCATACGACCAGTGAAGTTTGCCGGAGGGTTCGAGGATTACCCCCCCTCCCCCTGCCTGACCAGGGTTTCCCTTGGAGGCCCCATCGAAGAAGAGACACCACTCATCAAGCGATGATCTCCACTTCCGAAATTCCTGTTCTTCCATCCTTATCTCCCAGTTCCTTTTTTGCAGAGGTTTAATTTGTTTGGCACCAGAATGGGCTTGGTTGAATTCCTTGAGCCACCTTCCTTCTTCCTCCAAGAGGGGTGTCGAGTTCCGGATAGCGGTCTTCACATTTAAAGTTTCTGAGATCATAGTCCTAGCTTTAATGGCCACCTGGGCAAGTAGTCTTCTTTCATCTTTGAAAACTCTGTTGTTCCTCTCCAACCAGATTTTCCAGCAAATGAATTTGGGGATCCACATCTAGACGGTTTTGAGGAGGTACTTCTTGCTCAGATCAAAAGGGGATAAAGAAATCCATCTACTTAGCAGCTCCGAGGTCGAGGTGGGAAGGTTAGAGGAGGCCAAACCTATTAGCAGGCCCCAAGATTCTTTGGAGAACTCACAAGTGAAAAGGAGATGCGTAGTGGTTTCTTCTTCATGGATACACAGGGGACAGCGAGAAGGCCCTTCTCAGCCTCTCCTCTTAATATTATCAAAAGTTAAGATGATGTTGTGGATCAAGGTCCAAGCAAAGAGGTCAACTTTGGGAATTGAGGGAAA
>CBVK0100502124.1:0-10966 GCA_900067695.1 Picea abies | reverse complement strand
ATAAAAAGATTTATACAGAAAAGAAAAAATGGCTATGCCTTTTTCATGTCATCCTCTAATTCACATGTAGCCTCATCTACTCCAAAGTGCTTCCATTGCACCTTGATCCGCACGATAACTCAGTTTTAGAGCAATGTCTCCTTTATGTCAAGTATGCATTAAGGCTCGAGCTAGAAATATCCTTCTGGTTCCACCTGTATCACAGTCCAATCAATAACATTATTAGGATCATGAATCTATTTCTTTAACAAAGATACATGGAACACATTATGAGCTCTAACAATTGGAGGTACAGAAATATGGTATGTCATTGCTCCCACCCTTTCTAGGACTTCAAATGGTCTACAATAGCAGGGTACCATCTTGGTACAATTTACCATTCTTAGGGAGATACTTTTAGGATTAAATCTAATATAGACATGATCCCCCACCTTGAACTCTTTATGAGTTATTTTACTATCAACGTAGCCCTTGTGCCTGTCTTGAGCCACTTTCAAATTTTGCTTAATTCTGAGTAATTTTAGTTCCATCTCATTCAACATACCAGGTCCAATTTTGATCATGTCTATCAGATCATCCCAAAAGATTGGAATTATGTACTTTCTACCATACAGAGCCTCAAATGGACTCATTTTTAATGATTCTTCATAGCCATTGTTTTAGGAAAATTCTACCAAGGGTAGATAATCTTCCCACTTATTGGGGTAGTGCATAATATGCATCCTTGACATATCTTATAGAAATTTGTTTACCCTCTCAGTCTTCTCATATGTTTAAGGATGGTAAGCAATTTTGAAGGATAATTGTGTTCTGAATCTTGCAAATAGGATTTTCCAAAATTTTGATGTGAACTTAGTATCCCGATCTGAAATAATTTTCTTGGGCATGCCATGAAATCTAAAATTTTCCTTTATAAAAATATTAGCAACATCTATGGCTTTATAAGTGGATTTAATTGGAATAAATTGAGTTTCCTTACTCAACTTATCCACCACCACCAGGATCGCATCATGTCACTTGGTTGTTCTTGCTAGTCCTATGATGAACTCCATGGATATAATCTCTCATTTCCATACTGGAATTTGCACCAGTTCTAGCAATCATGTTGGGTGTTTGTGCTCAACCTTGACCTGTTGGAAATCCAAACACTTCACAATATATTTAGAAAAATCCCTTTTCATTCCCAGCTAGAAATACAATTTTATTGTTGTTGTTACCATCTTTTGATAACCCAGATGACCCACATAAGGCCTCCTATGAAAATCATCCACTATTAACTTCCTTTGTTCCATTGAATCGGGTATGTACAATCTGATGGTGTAAATCAACAACTAGTCTTCAATGAGTTGATATCCTTTGCAGCTCGGCCCTCTTGGATACTAGCTTAGGTTGTTCTTTATTATCTTAAAATGCTCATCATAATGCAGAGAAAATCTAATCCTATGTTTTATATTAGAGTCACACACAATGATTGTTGCTAAGTGTACCATTTGCACACTTCCAATCAGTGCATCTTCCACTCAATTTTCCTTGACTTTGATGTTTTTAATTTAAAAATAAAATTCACTAATAAGTTCCATCCACCTAGCATGTCTAGCATTTAAACATGGTTGGCCAAATAAATATTTCATCCCACAATGATATATCATCAAGACAAATCTTCTCCCAAGTAGGTAATGTCTTCGCATCTTCAAAGCATGTATGATGGTTGTAAGTTCCAAGTCATGAGTAGCATAGTGATACTCATGCTCATTCATCTTTCTTGAGTCGTAAAAAATCACAAGTACTTCTTGCATGAGGAATCCACCAAGTCCTTCTTTGCAAGCATCTATACAAACTAGGAAATCTTTATTAGGGTCTGCAATTTTCAGGACAGTTCCTTTGGTCAAAAGATGTTTCATCTACTGAAATTTGGTCTCACATTCTGTTGAACATACAAATTTCACTCCTTTTCTTTGCAGTGAAGTGATGGGGTGACAAATCTTGGAGAATCCCTTAATAAACCTCATATAGTATCTAGCTAATCTCATAAATTATCTTACCTTGGATACATTTCTAGGGGTTGGCCAATCCATGATGGCCTTGATATCTTATGGGTCTACTTCCACTCCATCTTCTGAGATTACGTGACCCAAATATTGGATCTTCCTCTAGAATAAATCACAGTTGTTGTATTTATCATATAGCTAGTGTTCCCTTAAAACCTGTAGCACCAATCTAAGGTGTTCTTCATGTTCTTCCCTGGTTCTGGAATAAATCAAAAAATCAGCAATGAGCACAAGGTCAAACTTGTCCAAATACTTGTTGAGAACATTGTTCATCAAACACATAAACGTGGCTGGTGAATTCATAAGCTTGAAGCACCACGACAAACTCATAGTTTCCATACCTTGTTCTAAAGGTGGTCTTATGGATGTTTTCATCCTTAATTATGACTTGATGATATCTAGACCTCAATTCCATTTTAGAAAACATTGTAGCTCCTTTCAACTAATAATCAAGATCATCAATTCTAAGTAGTGGGTATTTAATCTTGATGGTCATCTTATTTAACTTCTTGTAGTCAATACATAGCCACAAAGTACCATCTTTCTTCTTTACAAACAATGTTGGTGCTCCCCATGGGGACACACTCAGCTTAATATACCCTTTATCCATCATCTCTTTTAGTTGTAATTTTAATTCCACCAACTCTGGTGTCCTCATCCTATAGGGCCCTTTAGATGTTAGTATTTCTCCTGGTATTAGCTCTATGGAAAATTCAATGTCCCTCTTAGGAGGAAATCCAAGTACCTCCTTTGGAAACACATCTCTGAATTCATACAACACTAGGTGGTCTTCAATTTTCATCTTGTTGCTTTATATTGAATATAACACTTGTATTTCATACAAAGGACACTCTTTCTGTCTATACTTCTTGAGTTGAGGCACTGATATTTTCCTTCTTGATACAGGCTTATGGATTCCCTATAGAATCCTCTTGTTTCCTTCATCGTCTTCACAATGTTATAGAGATTTGTTAAAACAATACAGTTTTACTTTGTGGGCAGCCAACCAATCCACGCCTATCATCACATCATGTAACCCCAAACGAATTAGGTTCAAGGTTGCATGTGTATGCAATCCATTCATTTCAAATGGGAAAGCTTCAATCATCTTTGTCACACTCTACTTGGTTCTTGTGCCTAGTTGAACTAACCATTATTTTGCATGCTTCCTTCTCTATAAGACACATGCTTCAACAAATTGGGGTGAAATATAGCTAAGGAGAGAACAAGGGTCAATTAAAATTTAAATGGGTTGTTTGGTAATTATACATTCTAGCTCTATCACTGAATCTTGGTGGTATGCCTATCAATTCTTGACAACTGGATAAATCTGTGGCATGCCTCTGGCTACATCATTGATAGTAATATTCTCCTGAACATTCTAGATTATCTTGTTATCATGTTGCCTATGAGGGCAATCCCTCAACAGATATTCCTCTATGAAACCCTATCATTGAAGAAGTCTTTTTTGTTGCCCCTCCTTCTTTTCTTTTGTTTGCTATGTTGGTTTTTTCCCACTTTGAGAAGGAAATTTGTGTTGGATACACTTCTAGTGGGATGACTGGACCAAACACCTCTTTTTGGATTCATGTATTAGGATGGTTTAAATCCTTTCTTTTGGAACCCATACTTATCCTTATTTTTCTAGTCCTTAAGAGGCTCATGCCTATGCTTAGATTGATCATAACAGTATTTGCCCTTTCGAATGGTGTCCTATAGTGTCTTAGGCTCATCAAAATCATTTTTTTCCTGGTAGGATTGTGGTAATCCACTGATGAAGAACAATATTTCCGCATTCTCATCCTTGAATAAGCATCCATGGTAAGTTATAATATACCTTACATATATTACAATGTCCATTAATTAGTAATTAAATGATTATTGTAATAATTATACTTTTAATGTAAAGTCACGTCTTTTAAGACAAAAATACGTAACTCTACTCATTCATGTGTATTTATACACATTGTTGTACATTGAATAAGACATCAAATAAAAAATATTAAATATTAAATATATATTTTATATATATCCAATTCTATGCTTCCAAGTGGTATTAGAGAAAAACATATGTCATCAAATTGAAGTCTCATGACTAAGTATGGAAACCATAAATTCCAGACTTGAAAACACAAAAAACATTATTGAGAATATGAGTGACACTCTCGAAGAAATGAAGAATTATGTGAATGAAATAATAGAAGAACAAGTAGAGAAGGCATTCTTGGCATACTTAAAAGAGAGGGGTTACTGCCAAAACCAAATCCCACTTCAAGAAGAACATCAAAAGAATCCCTCCATCACCAAGATGGGCCCCTAGGTCACCAAGATAATTCCTTCGTCCTCCTTACTACACAACATTAATGGTAATACTAATGATGATAGTAACAACTTCAATCATAGCGTGGGTGAAGATGAGAACAAAAAATATGAAGACAGTCGTAGCATGGATGAATATGAGAGTTGTGATTCCTTTCAGCACCTTGGTTTTGATCAAAAATATTATGAAACCCTCGTCAAAAAAGATCTGGGTTACAACAAAAGTGGTTTTGATATTGATGATGGTGGTTATGATGGAAGAAGTTTGTGGCTAGATCGTTCACATCTTCGATATAATTCAACCAGGACATACACATCTAGCATCCAGAATTCAACATGTAATGTCAATGGAGTAGTTGTCCAAGAAGAAGGAGAATCCTCAAATGTTAACGAGCCTCACATGCAAGTGCCTTTGAATGATAATAATAATAATAATAATAATAATGGAGATTAAGTAGTTGTCCAAGAAGAAGTATAGTCCTGTTGACGGGCGAAATTGACCGTCCGTCAACTGAGAGAGTGGAACCGGTCCGGGGTTGTCTAATACAGGACATACACATCTAGCATCCAGAATTCAATATGTAATGTCAATGGAGTAGTTGTCCAAGAAGAAGGAGAATCCTCAAATTTTAACGAGCCTCACGTGAAAGTGCCTTTGAATGATAATAATAATAATAATAATAATGGAGATGGAGTAGTTGTCCAAGAAGAAGGACAGTCCTCAAATATTAATACCCCTCACATGCATGTGCCTTTGATTGATAATAATAAGGACCAATTCTCCAACTACGAGGCATGGGGAATTTTGCCTCCCATGGCACAAGGAAATCCAAATATAAAAATGTTGGTTTTAGATTTGGATGGAACGTTGGTGCATTCGAGTAGGATGCTCGTGCCCATCTTCTATGATTATTGAATCAAATTTGAGCAACAATGTGTGACACATTCATATTACGTGTTGAAGAGGCCAGGGGTGGATGAATTGTTGCATCATTTGGGCACCACAAGGTTGTATGAAATTGTATTGTTCACCACAACATCCAAAGAATATGTCAATGTTGTGGTGGAAGCATTGTTGGATAAATTTTCTGCCACCACCACAGGGTTTCATGAAATAGGTATTATATCATGCCTCTCTTTTAGTCCTGTGTATAATGGGTTACTTGTTGTTGGATCCTACAATTGAACTACTACATTATATGTTGAAGAAAATGCAGAGCTTTTATTCTTCCTACATAACCAAGAAAGTGGTGTTACCATTCTTGATGAATTTAAGCACAAAGAATATTCTTCCCAGAGNNNNGGTGTTACCATTCTTGATGAATTTAAGCACAAAGAATATTCTTCCCAGAGCCCTTTTGCACCCTCTACCACTTCTCCGACTATAGTCTTCTTGCATTGCTGGAAACTAGTCCTTGTTGCAAGTGCATTTGAATTTCAGACAAACTTTGCAATAATATTGCACTTAACTCTATCTGCTTCTCTTGTTCTCTGATGAGATTTTCATTGTCATCCCTGTAACTTCTCAGTTCAGCCTTCATGCTTCTCATGATTTTTGCTAGATCTAAAGGAGTCTCTCTAGCCCTCCTATCATCAAATTCCTCATCTTTGAAATGTCAGGTCTCTTCCATTATCTAGTTGTGCCAAACTCTTATTGTTTTTCTCCTCTTCTTGATATATTCTATGTGCTAAAATAGCAAGTCACTATTAGTTCAATCATATTTCAAAATTATATAAATTATTCTTCGACCCATCAAGGCTTAAATTAGCCTCAATAATTCCAAAATCAAGAATTTGTTCCTTCTACCAATTATACTCGGAATCTGTTGTTAGCATGTATTAACATAAATGAATTGTCAACAGAGGAAAGACACAAATTTTATGGTATGCATGATATTGTGCAATTATATGAGAAATAAATCAAATACATTACTTTCCAATTACATCAGAGTTCAACATGCTCATCTTTTTTACTTCTACAATTTTAATCTTCATGGCATGCTTTTATTCCATTCAGGCTTGTAATTTGAATTATGCTCTGATACCACTTTTTAGCAACCCCAACCCCCTAACCCTTACTTAGGCTGGTGGGATGTCAAAATTTCCCCTTTCACTCCCAATTTCTGAAGTGGATCTGGTGGTCCACTTCATGAGAACATCATGAATACATGTAACATAATTCTATTTATCCATAATAAATAATATTTTATTTACTATCCATTTTACATATTTTCTTCACATCATATGAAATACAATAGTGTATATAAATACACGTGGGGAATGATAAGTCAGCCAAAGGTCGTGACTTATCATAGAACAAAGGTCATGACTTATCATAGAATTATCATTTACATTATAATGCCTATTTACATAATAACAAAGCTATAACATATTATTAAATGATAAGAAATGTAATATACGTTAGGTATATTACAACTTCTTTCTTAGTTATAATCCCTTAGATGGAATATTCTCATCAAGAGCTTTCCAATGACTATAAATATGTTAAAATCTAAGGTATGGAATCATAAGTTATAATCCCTTAAAGCTTCCATGTATTTCCCACCTATCATCCACTTCACTTCCATGTGGCATCCACATGGGTCCACGCTATTCATACCAGCTAACAAGAAAGCATGTGTGTGTTGATGTGGTGGTGATGCACCATCAGTTGTGGCACACACTAAGTTATAAACCCATGGAAACCCCCAATAGAAACTTAACACGAGACTCAGTGTTAACCTCTCAAATCTCAACAACATCAGGTAGCCAAAACTAACCAAAATCAACAATCCCTAATTTGTTTCAAACTCAGAGATTAGTAGTGCATATTTGGTTGAACAATCCTATTCAGAACACTAACCACACAAATCTACCCAATTATTTCTGAAAGGTTTCTCATGAAGACCCTTCTTTCTGCAGGATCTGACAGCCATGAATGATCTCAATCGATGGACAAGATTTCTTCAGCCTTCCCAACTCACACAGTAGTTAATCAAACACTCCCAAGGTCTGACAAATCCAATGAATAGGATCTGGTGCAATCAACAATCCAAATTCTCTTGAGCTTTCCTAAACCACTCCAAATATTAAAAAATCCCCCTAGACCCGACTAATATGGCATTCACGATTTAATCAATCAGATGGCCCAGATCATTTCAGACTAAAAAGGTGCATGATCTTTAATCAGTCGGACGGGCTTAAAAAGCACAGTCACTTCCTATTTTTCCTCCAAATGGATCCTTTTGATCAGAAAGTTTCTGATGGATCCAACTATTGATGATCTTTTGATCCAATGGCTCAGATCTGATCAGATCCCTAATCTTGTGCGATAGTTAACAGGCACAAGAAAAACTCTGATAGGTTTCAAATGACTAGGTCCATAGTGAAATCAACGACTCTGGTCTATTCAATCTCGGGGTTGTAACAGAGAAACAATTATCTCCCACTAGGTCTCACGCGTTTGGATTCTTCTTGTCGGAAACTCCACCCATGCCAATCTAACAGATCTTTTTGAAACTCGCATTTTGACCAACTTTTGGATTTCTCCATTCTGGCTATTCCTATCGGGATCGAGTTTATTCCATGACCTATGGTGCTTCTGACATCCGACTCTCGATGAAGGGGTGATATTTATTCTCAGTATCATATCTATAGTGAAGGCCCCTTATGTTGACACACATGGTTGCAGAGGTGGACTTCTAGCTGAGCATGGTCCTTACCACAACTCAAAAATTGAAAACTTGGGAAAATAATGTTGCTCCCCATGTGAATAGACTCTTCACCTCCCCTCCACTGCTAACATATATTCCTTTCAAGGGTTTGAGGCCATCATCCCACAGACTTAACACAAAAGGGGTAATCCCTTCCAGCAACCCAAAATCACAATTTAATATCCTTCAAACTTCCCATTTCAAGGCATGGGTAAATTATAGGTCGCATGCCCCAATATTTAGTTTTCTCACACGTACATTCAATAGGTGGTCACCCTTATGGGATTGTGCTCAACATATAGACAAGATTTAGAGTTAATCATTAATTTTTCGTATCCATATTTTTTCACAAAAACATAGTGCAAGGATTAACATTGGTTTGCAAATATTTTTAGACAGAGCACTAAAATTACTTATCTATTTCCAGAATTATAGCTAACTAGCCAATTGACTAAGGGTGAATTCCTTTCCACCCAACTGTAGGCTCTACTTCACTTATGCTTTCTACAACAGGCCACACCCATGATAGGCCATGATACCACCAGGGGAACTCACAAGATAGCTCACTAATTCTAGGTCTTAGTATGAAGGATACTCTCCTTCACTAACAAGCATCAATATAAATTCCCTCTCCCCTTTGAGTCTAGGGCCACCACGAGCTTTCCAAATGCATTCCCAGTTGGATTTATTCTGCACAAGGGAATCTCTTCACTGATATATAGTCCCTCATCCCCCTCCCCTTACTAATGTCATCTTTCATCCAGAAAACATCAACTTGCGGTCCTCTTTGCTCAAGTTCAAGTTTGGAAAATTTCTATGTTTCACCTTAACCACAATTTCACTGGGTAAGCTTCCTATTTTCCTCGCAGAAACTTCCCATTTTTCCTTTTGTTCCTTATTGCACGCTCATTCTCTCTTGCATGCACAGTGACATGTGCCTCCTTCTGTCTCTTTCCTCTCATGTCTACCCTTGTCTTCTTGGTCTTGAACATTCTTGCCTTCTCCTCGGGTTCCTCTACTTGCTTTTGTCAGAAGCTTGTGGGATTTAGGCTCCCAATTCGAAGTGGCACTTCTGATACTTTTGACTAACTACTTCAGCTAACCCAACCACTTCCCCTTGTACATTTCTGAAGGCAGGCTTAACTGCTTCAACCACCAAGTCAAGTCTCATTAACTGATTTTTCTTGCGAACAAAGGAAGGCAATGTCCTTCAGAAAGATCTGGTCATCAAGGTTTTTCTTAGGTGAAGGTTAAATTCTTTTGGGAAAACAGGGTAATTCCCAATTCCCTCTCACCATTTCCCACTCATGGTATCATGGCCAGTTCTTCAAGGCTTCATCCTTCAGTCAACTCATTGGAAATTTATTATTAAGCATAAGACACGATTACAGTGGCTATCAATCATAGTCTTTAAATCTTACATAATTACAAATTAGGGGGAAACAGGGTATTACATGGCCAGTGGCCTTATACGAGTTCAATAGAAGGTGATGTGGAAGATATAGAAGTTTACTTCAGGATGAACTTCCTTGAAGGGAGGGAGTATGTCATGCCCCATATTATTATTAAATAAATAAATAATAATAATAAAGGGATCATAATAAATATTTAAAAACAAATATTTGTGTAGTAAAAGAAAGGAGTAAAATAAGAAAAGATAATTTAAGGAAAAACACTAAAAATAAGATAATTTTAAAATAAGAAAAGATAATTTAAGGAAAAACACTAAAAATAAGATAATTTTATGGGAAAAGTAAGATAATTAAAGAATTACATAATGACAAGTGGATCCTAGGGATTGAGTTCTTTATCATGGGTGGATTCTATGTAAGGATGGAAAAGAAGGAGAAAACATCATCCATCTTTTACTTAGGCAAATTGAGGTCAAGGCTAAGAAGAAGGTTTTCCATGTTGTTTATCTTGTTCTTGTAAATTAAATACCTAGTCATGGCATGCTCTCAATGGAGGAAAGACTTGCTTCTATCATGAAGATAGGATGGGGAGTATTGCCTTTAATTTTGAGTTCATAAGTTATAAAACACTTTTCGATTTACTCTATCTTTCTCCACTATTCTTTAGAAATGTTGCACCATAAACTTCACAACCATATAAAATAAGAAGATTGAGTTTCAAAGAAAAGTTTTTTCTTATCCCATAATAAAAAGGTCCATAATTTACACCATAATAAGTTTTTTACCCTCCATATATTTACATTATAATTAAAAATAACACATTATTATGAAAAAAAGAAATTTAATAAATCACATTATGTTTCATAAGCATATTTATTGATATTTATTTAGTATATTTACACAAAAATCAATTTTATATTTATTAATATTAATATTTACTATTATCAAATATTAATATAAATGAAATATATATAAAATTGAATACATATTAGATTTTATAAATTGTATTTTATTTATATTTCATTATAAATTTATAATATTTAATAAATAGACTATTTATTATTTTATATATCTTTCTCTTTTGTATATTAAAAAAAAATTCAAAATATAACCAAAATTACCCATGACATTACACCAATTGAAATCTACATAAAATTAAATACATATCAAGTTTCACTGATTATGTTTAACTTGTGATTATAATTATAAATTCATAATATGTTACAAATATCTCTTTTTATATTTTATGGATATATCTCTTTTTATATTTTATGAATATCTCTATTTGGTATATTTCTAACAACTCTCAAAAGAATATTCAAGATATATAGCCCAGAGTTGCTAAATTGAATGACATTTCCATTCCACGTTTTTATTCTAATCCTTCAAATTATGTAAGAATACCACAAATATATTTCTAAAAACTCTCAAAAGAATATTCAAGATATATAGCCCAGAGTTACTAAATTGAATG
>CBVK0100502123.1:0-10967 GCA_900067695.1 Picea abies | reverse complement strand
TAGGGCTGCAGAAATCTAACCCTCTAACACTAAATAACTCCTAAACTAACCCTAGAAACTTGCCAAAACTTTGCCCTAAAAAACTACTAACGCTAGCACAATGTTTAGGCTAGTTTAGTGTCACTTTTGTTGGTTAAATTTTCTGTTATAAGGATTGATTCGATACAGCCATAAGGCTGATAAATATCACTACAATAAATCATTTTGTGGCAGCCTTGCCTTTGCGCTAAAGTCCTGCTCTTTCAATCTTGAGTTAAACTAGTCTTACTAGCTTGTCTCTTGCTTATTCAACTAGACTTTTAGCTCTTAATTTTCAAATATTATTGTCTTTTATATGCTGATATATATCACTGATTATTTATGCAATTAGGGACAACAATATTAGATTTATTTTCCACCTAATATACTGCATTGTATACTTGGTTTTCTTTGTGTCTCAGGAAGGTATTTTCTCCTGGAAAGTCACTCAAAGCATTGAAAACCTCAAGAAACCCTAAAGAATCATTACCAAGTTCCCTTTACCATATAGAAACTTTACCTTTAGGAGAATCCATTCATACATCTTATTTTCCATCTCAATCCTCCCTAGGGTCACCTATATTCCCCCCTTGAGGTTACTACCTCACCTCTAAAGTGACGGGAACACTTGCCTAAGGTGAGAGTGGGTAGGTGTTCTCTAAGTTGTCACCAATTGGTGGTTGGGTCAGGCTTTTCTCAACCTACAACTTGTGCGATAACAGTGACCCTCTTTGCCACATCTATAACATGCAATCACATACTTACCTTGTCCAAAACCTTTTCCTCTACCAACACTTATTCCTCCTCTTGTATTTTGAGTGTTGGTCACTTCATCATCATTTTCATTGTATTTAGTAGAACTTTTTCTACCTCTGCCTCTAGTTCATTTTCCCCGAAACTTCTAGTACAATATTTTGTCAATCTTTTCTTCCACTTTCAATCAACCTGATAGGCTTTGTGTACATTACAAAACTAATTCCTACTCATCTCATCCTAAATATGATACTTCATACCATTCACATATCTTTCCACTCTTTGATACTATGGTTCTTTTGTCCCCAACCTAAGTTATAACTTGAAGAATTCTTCAATATATTCATGCACCGATGTCTCTTTTTTCTTGAGATTTTGTACTTGTCTACACAAGTTCTGTTGGCAGTCAATAGGTAAAAAATTATCCTTGATTTTACTAACCATATTCTTCCAAGTTTTAATATTCTTTAATATATTATCTACTATGTCCCTCTGAAGCATATCCCACTAAAGTGCAACATGTCCTTTCAACTTCGTAATGGATAAAAAAACACGATTGGGATCTTGAACATTCTCATACTCAAAGTATCTTTCGATCTCTCCTATCCAATGTATAATAGTTTCATCCCTCAGACTATCATCATAGCATGAAAATTCAACCCTCACGCTACCTCTGTTACTCAACAAGGATATAAAATGCACTGATGGGTCTCCTTCGTCAGCATTTTTTCCGACTTCAATCTCTTCCTCAGATTTCAAATCTAACTCATCTTCTCCATTTCTTATATTCTCCAATTCGTCTATTATTCTTCTTAATTCTCTGAGTTCTCTATTCCTCACACCTATTCATGTTGCTCCTGCTCTTCATGGTGGCATCCTTACAAGTTGTCTTTCATCCCTCACTCGGACCAACATTCACAAGCCTTACCTCTATGCACTGTTCTCTCACAACTCATCAAACGAACCCACTATAATACTACTTGATGCAACAACAAGACCTTGTAGAAATTCTAACACCTATAGGACCATGATATACCTTCATAATTCACAACAAAATTCATTTCTTGAATATTTAACATAAATTTCAATCAATTTTATTTTAATACAAAAATAGAATAATTTGATTACAACCACAAGAACAAAAACAGACTATGAATCCTTTCCTTGATCATTTATTTTAGAATTCCTATGTTTATAATGTGGTTAATAGATACAATCCTTCATTGCATGATATAGTATTTTCTCGACCACATTCTTTGTGGTGATATGGACCACTTCAATTGAACCCCAATGAATCTTGATTCACTTCTTCACCAAAATGATCCACCTCTTCATCTCCTTTCTTCTCCCTTTTTATCCCCAATGCTTCTCTTGTCGATATGTTTCCAGCCACCGAGGAGATGAACAATCATGACTGTTCACTGCCCAATCGTTTCCTAATTCAAATTCATTCCTTCTTCTTTTACCATTTATTTCACTTGGCATTTTATCTTTCTGAGAGGCATGGAGTGGAATTTCAGCATATTCCCTATAGTGTGGAGTTGCGGCATATTACCTGTAGTGTGGAGTTGCAACTTATTTCCTATAGCGTGGAGTTGAAACATATTTCCTGTAGCATGGATTTGCAACATAGGAGCCACAACATTATCATTCCCCATTTGGGCATGAGTCATAGCATTGTTATTTGTAACAAGGAGTTGTAGCACGATCTGTAAAGTAGAGTTGCAACCATCTTTATTCATCCTAATTGAACTTGTACATAANNNAAAGTAGAGTTGCAACCATCTTTATTCATCCTAATTGAACTTGTACATAATTGAAATTGTTTTGGATGATGCAGATGTTGGATAGTTGGTTGTCATTGATGTTGTTGGATAGTTGGTTTTCATTGATGTCAACAAAAGTGGTTGTAATTAATGTCAACATATGTGATCGGTGCATTTAAAGAAGTCTCCAAAGTGTTCCCCTTATGGCGTATCCTTAAGCATGGCCCTCATAGGAAGACACTTTGAAGAAGTCTACAAGAATTCCTAGAGGTGTGGTCATGAAGGATGAATTTGTTTGAGGAATAAGGACATGAAGGAAAGTGTAAAATATGGTAACACACTCATATATGGATATTCCTTTTCATGTCATTTCCAACAGTAGGTGGAACATCACGTAGTTCCTCATGGTTGAGGAGTTATGAGGTCATGAAGTTGGAAGCCCCGAATAATGGTTAAGAATCCCCTAAGAGATTATAAAAAGATGCTACAAGTCATTAATTAGTAAAGTGGTTATAGCAAGAAAGTACAGGTCGCCCCTTAAGTTAAGGAAATAAATCACTTGAAAAAGTATACATACACTTCAAGAATCTTGTCATTCTAATACACACAACTTTATTGAATATCTTATATGTGAGCACACTTGATCTATTTGGTGAATCTGAGGTAGCAAGTCTAAAAAAACAAAGGTAGTGTGAAGGAGAAGTTTTAGGGTTGCAGAGGAGAGCGATGGTTCCTAAGAAACCCTAGTTTTGCTGACCTTCGCGGGTCAGGTTACTGGTGTTTCGTGAGGCACCCTCACGGGTTGTACGACCCTTATCCCGCGAGGCCCTGCATGATGCAAGGGTTAGTCCTGTGAGGATGGGGAAAATTTATAAGGGATGCTAGTACTAGGTTTCTAAGGCTGAGGAAGATCTACAGGTTTTAAATATTATGTATTAGGTCAACTACATAATGTAAAGGTATGTTATTCTATGTGTTTTGGAGCTTGCATATTTGAAGGTTTGGCACATGCTTGAGGCATGTCTTTGTGAGTTTTGGTATATTTCTTGAGGAACATCTTGGATACTTGGAATATGGTTTGTTGTATGGTATACACTTAAGGAATATCATGAGTGATATGACATATGCTTGATGGTATCTCTTGGTACATGGTTGATGGATGTTGGCACATGCTTGAGGTACATCTTGGTTACATGTTGGTGATGTTATGGTACATGCTTGAGTCATGCCTTTGGTATCTTGTTTAGGTATTGGTATATTCTTGAGGAACATATTTTGTGCATGGTATGAGGCACATCTTTGGCACATGTATGAGGTGCATTTCTTGGTGTTATTGATGCATGTTTGAGGCACATCTTGATGAGTTGATGGCACATGTTTGAGGTACATGCATTGGATATTGTGGTATATGCTTGAGGCATGTATTGGTGATGTTGGTACATGTTGAGACACATCTTAGTGATATCATAGTACATTTTTAGAGACATATCTTGGCTATTGTGGTATTTGGTTTGGTATATGTCATGGTGATTTTATCACTTATTTGAGGCACTTCATTGATGATATCTTATGGTACATGGTGTATGGAATGATTAAGACATATCATGAGTGATGTGGTATATGGTTGATGTACATGATATGGTACATGTTTTGTTTCATGAGTTGATGATGATATGGTACATTTCTAGAGGCACTTCTTGGTGATGTTGGTACATGGTATGGTACATGTTTTAGTACATGGTTGATGTACATGGTATGGTATATGTTTGATACATAATTGATGTACATGATATGGTACAAGTTTTTGTACATGATATGGTACATGTTCTTGTACATGATTGATGTACATGGTATGGTGATGTTTTTGGTATCCATGTGAGTGGATATGGTTATAGTTCATTGATGATTGTATATTAGTGACAGTGACCATGATAGGGAAAGTGACAGGTTGGGTGATTGGTTGATCATCAGTTTCAAGTTAATGTGAAAGTGACAGTTACAGGTTGATTTGATAGTGACAGTGATAGGTTGGATGATTGGTTGATCATCAATTTCAGATTGATGTTTTAGTGACAGTTACAGTTCGATGTGGCACTGATAGTGTCAGGTTGGATGATAGGTTGATTATAGTTTGATGAGACAGTGGTAGTGACAGTATCAGTGGTAGTGATAGTTTGAGTCTACACTTATATTTCAGGGTGGAAGGATGGGGAAAGGAAAGTGGATTGTAGCCTCCTTCCAGTTGGTGCTAGAGAATCCAGGGATTTGGAGCTTCCTTCAAGTTGGAGCTTGTAAATCATGGGGTCATAGCCTCCTTTTGTTTGGAGCCAGAGAACACAGGGATTTGGAGCTTCCTTTAGGTTGGATCCTATAAATCAGGTGGTCATAGCCTTCTTCTAGCTGGATCTAGAGAACACAGGGAGTTGGAGCTTCCTTTAGGTTGGATATTGTAAACAAGGGGGTTGGAGCCTCCTTCTAGCTGTAGCTTGAGAATTCAGGGATTTTTAGCTTCCTTTAGGTTGGAGCCTGTAAATATGGGGTTAGAGCCTCCTTCCAGTTGGTGCTGGAGATTGGGAAGTTAGTGCTTCCTATGAATGTATTCTTGATATATATAAGAAAGAGTTATGTGGTTTTCTCCCATTTGGGTTTCCATGTAAATTCTAATGTAATGTGTATATGTGGGTTTTTTTTATGCAGTGATGAATGATATTGTTTATGATGCAATGATATACTGAATGCATAAGTGATAAATTATTGAATACTATTGATAAAGTTGAAGTTTATATATATTGTGATTGAATGTGGTAAAAAGTGCTCATACTGATTCACCACCCCCCTCTTTGTATTCCAACAATTGGTATCAAAGTAGGTCTTTCCAAAAATAAGTTTAACCACTAGAAGGAATATAATGGAGTACGTTGATATTAGAGTACCACAGTTTGATGGTAAGAATGGTCAGAGCTATGAGATATGGAGAAACAAAATGAAATAATTCCTAGGATCTTAGGGGTATGATGTTAGGTGCTCAGTAGTTACAGTATACACCAGTTCAAAGAAACCAAAGACTGCATCCAAGAAGTAGTTACAGTATACACCAGTTCAAAGAAACCAAAGACTGCATCCAAGAAGGAATTGAAGAGAAACAACAAAATAGCAATGGATTTCATCTTGGAAGGATTATTGGATCCAAAAAAAGACAAAGTAAGGCAATGCTCATCAACTAAAGAACTTTGGGATAAGCTACATAATCTATACTTTAATGAATCCCATTTTATCGCAGATCCATAACATACTAATCAGAGTAAATGCAATTATGAAGTAGAACAAGATGAAAAAATCTCTTCATGTTATATAGATTCATAAGAAGAAGATTGTGAAGAAGGCATAGTAAATCTTGAAGAAGAATTAATCAGTGCTTTAAATGATATGATGAAATAAATAAGGAAGAACAAATCACTCAAGGAAGAATTGATCAAGGTAAAGAAGGGGTATCAAAATCCCAATTCTAAAGAAGTCTAGTAGATGATTACAAACCTAAAACTTCAATTAGAAGAAGCCAAAGGGATTAAATAATCATGCAAAAGTTAGTTGGAAGAAAAACAGTTTTTGGAAGCTGAAATAGTAGCACAAAGAAAGGAAGCATAGAAGAGAGAAGAGATTTTGACTAGCCATCTCAAGGAAAGATTTGAAGACTTAAATAAGCCTGAAGAAGAATTCAATCAACAAAGAAAGAAGACTTGAAGAAGAAATTGTCTCTTTGAAGACCCAACTTGAAAAAGAAAAGAGAAAGGAAGAAGTCATGAATCTTTGAAGACCCAACTTGAAAAAGAAAAGAGAAAGGAAGAAGTCATGAAGATCTAGATGATGAAGAAAGAAGAATATTTTGCGAAGCTTGAAGAATAAGTTGTCACATTAAGAATTAAATTTGTCAAGCTCAACAAGAACACTGAAGAGAGAGAAATATCCACATCATCAATAAATAAAGTTGAAGAGAAAATTTATAGGTTACTAAAAAGGAAGAATGAAGAGAAGGCTAAGAGTTATGCATAAGTCATCAAAGAATCTATCAATAAGGAAGAATGAAATATCTCAAAGGAGAACCTTCTAGAAATGAAGAAGACTCGAGAAGAAGGTTACATAAGAGACATATATCAAAGAAGACCCTCCACTTTCAGGTATCAAATAATTTTTAATCATTGTGAAGGAAACAATAGAAGAGAATATCATGATCAACCAATGAATGAGTTTAGAAGGACTACATCACAAAGAAGTCATTCCCTCCCAGGTATCAAAGTTTCTTTTATGGTCATTGTTTTACTTGAAATAAATTTGGACATAGAGTTATAGATTGTAGAGCTTATGGAAGAAACGATCAAGAAAGAAATGTGTATGTGGCCCCACATAATATTGAATGTTACAAATGCCACAACTATGGACATATAGCTTGTGATTGTAGAGGCATGATCGATACTTTTCTGAAAGAGAACATAGATATCAGATACAATAAATTTTGGAAAAGAAAGAAAGAATAGTTGAAGAAAGAGAAGGATGAAGAACATGTCCCATAAATCATACTCTCGAGATTTGTAGTAGTATGAGATCATGATGAATATACAGTAAAAGAGGAAGATGTCAGAATTCCGGAAGATGATCAGGAAGAAGATGTTAGAATTCAAATGATAGAAGAAGAAGATTGCTACGCTTTAGGGAAGCTTCCTCCACATTTATAAGACATACATCTTGGAGAATCCCAATAAATATGAATATTGAAGATGGGGAGTCTAAGCAGAAGCTCTATAGATCAAAGAACTATCTTTCGAGAAATCTGATGTGTTTGCAGATTTTGGGAAGGCAGTTTTAGAGTGGTTTGATGACATAAGTGCATCATGTCTTGTGACAGTTTGATTTTTTAAAGAGAATCTTCTAGAATACATTCCCATGTAGGTATCAGCTGACAATTATGAATAATATCATTGACACACTTTTTAGGCAAAGATTCATGATTGCATAAAAGATTCAAGCAATGATACACAAACTTGAGGATGTGTTGAAAATAGAGAAGACCAGTGAACACATTTGATTCAGTTTGAAGAACAAGAATATGTAGTGATTAGTTGTAGAAAATTCGAAGAAATCTTCATAATGGTAAAGTGACAAAGGGGTCAACATTGTATGCAGTTGAGTATAAAAATCATAGACATTTTTATGACATATGGATAGAGATGGATTCGTGAGATATTTGACAGACACAGAAGACATGAGTTAGAGAAGATGCATAACAATGTATGAATGCATATTGATAGGTGGAATTATTTAGTCACAGAAAGAGAAGTAGTAAAAGGCATAGCAAGACAAGGGAAGAGAAACTGTCAACAAGAACAATATCGTCAGAGCAATGTATGGTCATTAATGTGAACTTGACAAGCCATGAAGACTTGACATCAAGTAACTTTGAATGATTTTTATTATATATATTCCAGTGAATTACAAGAGGAAGAACCAATGGAAAAGAATCCCTGGAAGAGAGGAAATGAAGTATATACAAGAAATCCCCACATTGATCTACACGACATCTTGCAAAGAAGTCAAGGGATAAAAATTGTTAGAGAAAGAGATCAAGAAATAAATACCAGAAGCATGAAGAAAGTGGGAGACATACCGATAGGGGGAGTCACCCTTTTCCCCATGATGTCAAAGGGGGAGAAAGAGAAAGATCATAAGAGAAATATCAAAATCATGAATATAGGAGGAGCAGCCCCAAAGATAGATACCCTTTTCCATTGATGTCAAAGGGGGAGAGAAACATGAGGAGAAAAAGATCAAGAGAATTGGTCACATGTGGAGTATGAGAGTTGGAGTATGAGTGTTGCCATCAATGCCAAAGGGGGAGATTGTTGGATAGTTGGTTTTCATTGATGTTGTTGGATAGTTGGTTGTCATTGATGTCAACATAAGTCATTGTCATTGATGTCAAAAGAAGTGGTTGTCATTGATGTCAACATATGCGATGGGTGCATTTGAAGAAGTCTCCAAAGTGGTCCCCTTATGGAGTATATTTAGGAACGGAAATCATGAGAAGATGCTTTGAAGAAGTATACAAGAATCCCTAGAGGTGTGGTCATGAAGCCTGGATTTTTTTTAGGAATAAGCACATGAAGTTCAATGTAAATTTTGGTAATGCACTCATATATGGATATTCCTCATCATGTCATTTCCAATGGTAGGTGGAACATCACATAGTTCCTCAAGGTTGAGGACTTATGAGGTCATGAAGTTGGAAGCCCTAAAGAATGGTTAAGAAGCCCCTAAATGGTTATAACAAGTGTAACATACCCAACCCCTTAATGTCTTCTAAGGGATGGGGTGTCCAATTTTTCTCGCTTTATCTAACTTATCTTACTTCCGTTCACATATCCAATGTTCTATGCTTACTCAAGGACTTTTCAATGACAACACATTTTTATTTGCAGACTCGCAGCTACATACCTTTGTAATTTTCCTTTCACAAGTCCGCTCGTAAAATATCAACACTTAGCCAAATTTCCATCTACACGGACTCACAGACTCAAGGAGGTAAAATTCTACGACCCTACTTTCATGAGTTTGTGGAGTCTCAATACTTAGCCATTTTTTCCATCTTCATGGACTCACAGAGGTAAAATTATACGAACCTACTTTCATGAGTCCGTGGAGTCTCAATACTTATCCATTGTTTTTCTATCTTCGTGGACTCATGGACTCACAGAGGTAAAATTCTACGACCCTACTTTCATGAGTCCGTGAAGTCTCAATATTTATCCATTTTTCCATCTTTGCAGAATTGTGGAATCATGTAGGTAAAATTATATGACCCTATTTTCATGAGTCCATGAAGTATCAATACTCAGCCATTTTTCCATCTTCGCTTTTCATGAGTCCATGAAGTATCAATACTCAGCCATTTTTCCATCTTCGCTGAGGTAAAATTATATGACCCTACTTTCATGAGTCCGTGGAGTCTCAATGCAACCATTTTTCCATCTTCGTGGAATCACAGACTCATTCTCCTCAACTTCAATTGGAGTTATGTCTAATTCATCAATCCATATCCTACTGACGTGTGGCATGAAACGTGGGGTGGAACATGGCACACGTACCGCTTGACACATGGCATCTATTTTCCTTGCGGACTCTTGTCTAATTCTACCAAAACTGCAGGACACATGGGACCCTATTAGGCTGAAATAAGGCCTTCTTCCGTTAGGACATGTGGTATTGTCCATGTTATCTGTTGAAACCTTCATCTAAGGGGGGATGAGCCACATCATCTATGTAGTCCCTCTAACTATGGCAGATTGATGGTCCCGAATTATCCCTCGGAGCTCCATCAATCTTGATCGATCAATAGTCAGATCTCTCCCTCGGAGTTATTCCCTTGGAGTGTAAATCCATGATGTACTCTGCATAACCTCTCATAATGGATGCCAGGATATGCTCTTGGGGAATCTAATGGTCAATATCTGGGAATGGGGTCTATGGCTTCCCTTCTTCCTTCTCGTATGACCCTCATTTTAGGGCCACTAAGAGGATGACACTCGTCAACCCTAGGCTGCATGGGATGTCATATTGGTGAGACATGTGTTACTCACATAGGGTATCCATATCATGGATCTGATGATTCAATTTCGAAGAAACCTGACTCATGTGGAGATCTGAAAAGAACTCTCCCTTGCCCATTTCTCTGATCATCAATTAGCACGTACCCTCTTTGGACACAATGGCGATATTAGTCAGCAGAGTATATCATGATGACTTCAAATTTTTTCCATTGGTATCATTCCAATTAGATTCACCAAGATATATGGTGGAGTTTCATTGCTTCCTCACTTCGATGGACGGTCTAGATCGTCCCTCGGGCTTCCAAGGTCATTCTAACTAGGAGGCTCCAATTGTGTTAATCTCCACAGCTAACTAGGAGGCTCCAATTGTGTTAATCTCCACAGACCCAACGGTTCAGGATCGTCCATGATAACTCTTTGATAGATCAACGACCCTTGTTGATTTCAGAGTATGGCTTTGTGCTCAACATCGATTAAGGGTTAGGATCTTTCCCTTCATCCCAATCAATGGTTGCGGTCACATCTCGACCATGTCCTGATAAAGGGCCTAGATTTATTCACTGTACCAAATATACGACTATAATTATTCTGAAGTGAATTACAGATTTTCCATTGACTTAATAGCCCATGCCTGAAATTAGCCATTTCATGAATATATTTCTTCGAGTCCTTCTCAAGTATTACCAAGCCTCGAGGATGATGATGCTTGACTAAGGAAATCCATGGATTCCTTAGGGCTTCTTCACAGTACCCTATTCTTTGAAAGACTGGTTGGGTTTGTGTATTCCAACACCATGGCGCACAGAGAACATACACAAGATCGGAAGAGCGT
>CBVK0100502122.1:0-10968 GCA_900067695.1 Picea abies | reverse complement strand
TATATATATATATATATATATATATATATATATATATAGTTTCTTTTTATGATTTTTTTTGCAACAATGTCTATTTTTTAGGTCACGGTTTAAAAAATGTTGCAATTTTAAGTCCAAAACACAAAAAAAATGCTACTTTTACTACTATGTGTAAATTTAGAGGTTGATTTTGAGGTTTCATCTCGTAATGGTATCAATTGTCAAGGCCATGATTTCAATTTTTTTCAATGTTAACCTTGTGTAATGAGGGTACTATTGCTAGCACCACTTTTTAATTAGGGGAATGATTTTAAGGTTTTTGTCTTGAACAATACTTGTTTTCAAAGCCATGATTTCAAACAAGTTGTAATTTTAACCCTGAAAAAAGAAGTGATTATGGGAGAACCACTTTTCAATTTGTGGGTCAATTTTAATGTTTTTGTTTCCAACTTTACAAATATTTAAGGTCAGGGTGGAAAAATGGTTGTGATGTTAACCCAAAAAAGAAAGTGATTATGTGAACACCACTTTTCGATTCAGGGGTTTATTTTGGTGTTTTTTGTTGATGTTTTGGTAGTTATGGGAGGTGATTTCCCTCCTAGATGACCTTTCTTAGATGAGAAGAATATTATGGAAACAAGAGAACCATTGAACAGATGTGGAAATACCCTAGAAGAGAAGTCAAAACAAGAGAACCATTGAACAGATGTGGAAATACCCTAGAAGAGAAGTCAACCTAGAAGAATAAAGAATAAATAAGTGACACCTTCCTAGAAGAGAAGTCGGGCAAGTGAAGAGGACAAGAAGGCTATAAATAGGAGGCACCTTAGCTCATTTGGACACAAGCACTCACACTCTCTCATCTACATGGAAGTAAGGCGCAAGTCTAAGGAAGGGTGACACATTAACTGCAATGAAAGAGATTCTTCTTATTCAATATTTCTGGTATTTCTCTCTTGTGTGCTACCCTTGAAAAGGTGCGTTATCTTGGTATTGTGTTTTTTTTGCAGCTGAGGTGGTATTTCTTGTTGTACCTTGAGCTATCCTTTGTGCTAGGGTATATCTATTGGTTCATGATTGGACTTGCTTTGAGAAAAAAATCTATCTAAGAAAGGTTGATGGGTTTTTCCCCCATTTGGGGTTATATATATATAAGTTAATGGTAAAGAATTAAAAGAACATTGGTAAATCTAATTATTTGTAAATAAATAAAATCTAACATGGAATCAGAGTTGGTTACCTTCAGAACAATTTGACCACTGGAAGGAAGATCGTTGCAGTAGTACCTTACAGCTGCAATACTTTTTCAAGCTCGTTGAGCACTATCCCAAGTTCATTAGGAATAATTATTTCATAGAGAAGTGTGCCCTACCCTATCACACCCCTTGAAACCCTCAGCATGCAGTTTGGTGAAGTTTGAAAAAATCGAGGTTTTTCAGTGCTAGGGTTTCTACTAGTGTAAAATGTCAATCAGCATGAGAGTTGAAGATAGATTGGATGGAGCACATAACTTCAGATCCTAGAAGAACAAATTTCTTCTCATTTTAGAAGAGAATGATTTATTGGATCATATCAAGAAAATACTTCCAAAACCAGAAGAAGAAGACACGAAAGAAAAGTTCAGGAAGAATGAGGTCAAGGCTAAGAGGATCTTGATAGACTCAATAAAGGATCATATGATACCTAATGTATCAGAACTGAAGACACCGAAGGAAATGTTTGATGCCTTAATTAGACTTTAGGAAAGTAATAACACTAGTTGAAATCTTACTCTAAGGAATCAACTCAGAAACTAACAATGAACAATTCATAAACAATAACCAACTATTTTATGAGGATCTCATAGATCAAGGACCAATTAGCAACCATTGGAGATCCAATAGAAGACGTTGAAATCATGACTACTACACTCAATGGATTTCCCTCCTCTTGGGATCCATTTTCTCAAGGGATCTGTGTCAGAATCAAATTTCCCAAGTTCAACAAGCTATTGTCAGACTGCACTCAAGGGGAATCCAGGTTGATATCCAAATCACATAAGACTAATGATGATCAAGAACTTTCTACCCAAGTGAAGAAGAGAAAGGAAAAGGAAGAAGACATCCAAAAGAAGTATAAGAAACCACACCACATGAAGGATGTGTAAAATATAATATGCTACACCTCAAGAAGATGAGACACTATGCCTCACAATGCCCTCATAAAAATGAAAAGGGAAAGAATAAGAAACACCATGCACATACATAAAAATTCGAAGAGCACAAGTAAAAGGATGAAGAATTTGTATTTGTTTCAACACTCATAGGAACCATCACTCAATGGAGTGAAACTTGGCTCATAGATAGCGGTGCTTCCAAGCACATGACCGGATCCAAAAATTCTCTTTCAAATTTGATAGAAAAGAGACCATCCCTTCAAGTGGATCTCGAGGATGATTCCAAGAATGTAGTCAAAGGAGTTGGAGAAGCCTCCCTACAACTTGATTCAGGTAACCATATTTTAATTAAAGATATTTTGTTTGTACAAAACTTAAAGAAGAATTTTCTTTCCATCTCTACTTTAGAAGATAAAGGATTTAGAGTAGCTTTTGTGGATGGTCGAGTTCTTCTATGGTTCAAGAATTCAAGCATTGATAAAGCTACCTTGATTGGTGTCTGAGAGGGAGGACTATATAAATGGAAGGGACACCAAAAACAAGACCTTATACACAACAATGTCAGCTCAAGTGAGATATGGCACCGAAGACTTGCTCACATAAAATCTAGAGCACTATCGATATTGGGAAAGATGGTTATAGGTATAATCGTCATTCAGGTAGAACGTGATGGAGTATGCAAAGGTTGCACACTTGGAAATAATGTCAAGGGAATATTTTCTAGAAGTGACAATAGGCCCAGGGGTATCTTGGACATCATACACTCCAATGCATGTGGATAGATGATGGTGCCATCTTTAGGAAAATTTGTATACTATGTATTATTCATAGCTGACTATTCTTGAAAGACATGGATCTACTTCTTGAAAACACAAGATGATGTCTTCAACAAGTTTAAGGAATTCAAGGATTTAGTTGAAAATCTATCTAAAATGAATATTAAAGTATTGAGATATGATAATGGAGGTGAGTACACCTCAAAGGAATTTAAATACTTTTGCAGAGAAGTAGGGATTAAGAGGGAGCTAACAACTCCCTACAACCCCTAATAGAATGGGGTTGCAGAAAGAAAGAATAGATCCATTGTAGAAGCAACAAAAGCAATGATCCATGACCAGGACCTACCCAAGAAATTATGGGTAGAAGAATCCAATACAATTGCACATGTCTAGAATAGAAGTCCTCACAATATAGTAGGGAACAAGACAATTGAAGAACTGTTCAGTGTAAAGAAACCATAAATCAATCACTTGAGGATTTTTGGCTGTCCATTATTTATACATGTTTCAAAGGAGAATAGAATGAAGTTAGAACCTTCAGGAAAGAAAGGAACATTTTTTGGATACATTGAGACTTCAAAGTCTTACAAAATATACATTCTTGGGAAGAGACAAATTGAGATCATCCTTGATGTAACATTTGATGAATATGAAGCCTTCAAAAGATCAAGGGAGTCTCACATGGATGAGGACCGAGAGGAGAAAGAGGTTCCAAGGGAAGCAAACATGGAAGACTCTACACCAGAGGAACCCATTCCAAAAGTTCATAATGAGATGGTAGATTCAGAGAGACTTGTAGATCCACCTAAAGAAACTGCAGTCAAAAGAAAGAGACCAACTTGGCTCCAGAACACCTTAAAGGAAGATTACGTACATGCAACTCCCGAATGATCTTTTAGAGGGAGAAAGAGACCACATAATTTTTCCAGTTATGTGGCACCGATGAGCAAAATCATTGATTCAAAGCCTTCCACCTTTGAAGAAGATGCTGAGAAGTAGGAATGGAAGCATTCCATGATGGAGGAGTATCAATACATCATGAATAATGATGTGTGGGAGGTGGTTCCAAGACCACAAGGGAAGTCAGTAGTGACTTCCAAATGGATCTACAAGATCAAACATGTTGAAAATGACATCATAGAGAAGTACAAATAAATATGTGTGGCTAGAGGATTCTCCTAGAGAGAGGGAGAGCACTATGATGAGACATTTTCTCATGTAGCAAAGTACACTTCCATCAGATCGATTATTGCGATTGCTTCCGCAATGGGATGAAAATTACACCATATGGATGTCAAGATGTCCTTCTTGAATGGTGTAATATAGGAATAAGTGTACATAGAGCATCCAAAAGGTTTTTTGATCCATGGGAAATAGTCCCATGTTTGCAGATTGAAGAAGGCATTGTACGAATTGAAGCAGGCACCTAGGGCATGGTATGCCAAGATAGATATCTCCCTGATGAGCTTGGGATTTACCAAGAGTGATGTGGATCCCAACCTTTACTATAATGTTGAGAATGGTTTTCTGTTGATCTTGGTTCTATATGTGGATGACCTATTTCTGACAGGAGATGAGAAGCTCATAGTTGGGTGCAAGAGGGAGATCACTTCAAAGTTCCATTGAAAAAAATTTAGTCACCTATAGGTTCCCGCTCTTGGAATAATAAAAACAATGATATCAGAAGATGAAAATTTTTGAACTATTTTAAGTTCATTGTGTATCCCCCAGTCTCAGCTTTTCCATGCATTTTTTGGATTAGAAATTTGAGTTTGTATGCTCAAGATATCCAGGTTTAAATTTTAAGTGGAAAATGGTGCCTCTTCCATGTGGAATAAAGTTAATTTCTCAGACACATATCCAAATTTTATCAGGCCGAAGACCCTTGGTTTCTTCAATTTCTCGGTTTCAAAACCCACAAAAATATTCTATTATATCTCTCATGGGTACCCACTGTAATTCTCCACTCTTCTCTAATCTCTTTTCCTATTCTACCTCTTCCATACGTAGTCTCATTTTCAAATTCTTCTCCTCTCCTCTCCTCTCCTATATTAAAACTCTTCTATACTTAGATTTTATTTTGTCACACATATTCTCTCTTCTTTCATACTCTACACTTATAATTTTCTCAACATCTCTCTCTTTATACTTCACTTCACCTTACATCACTCCTTAACCCTTCCCCACTCCCTACATTTCCCACACCCCTCACTTTAGCTCCCCTCAAATTACCCCTTCACTTAAAATATCATTCCCTTACCCCATCACCTCACTCCCCAACCCAACACTCTACTCACTCCCCTTATTTACCCCTCTTATTTTATACTTAAACGTTTTGTTATTTTTTTCGGTCGGGCGGACTCTCCCTCACCCTTCCCCCTCACTCCTACGAGTATGATCCCCTCATTCCCCCCCAACCTCACTTATTCCACCTACATTTCTACCCTTTACCTTACACTACCCCTTCCCCCTTTCTTGTTCCATACTCCTTCCACACTCAACTATTTTCCTTTAATCTTTTTTTAAAATATTTTAATATAAACCATCCCTCTTATGCCATGTGGAAATCATTTTTTGGGTCATAGAGAATGTAATTAACATATGAAAGGATGCCACATGGAATATCCAACCTCCACTTATATAATGAAAAGTGGTAGCCCAAGATTGGATGACATGGAATCCAATTAATGTGACACATGGCAACATACAAGAAGTGACATATGGTGTGACCTTATTGGAGACACATGGTGGCATGGAATTGTGACACATGGAATATTTTCATTGGTGACATGTGGTAGACAATCACTTTGTGACACATGGAAGTGTATGGGTGACTCATCAATGATGATTGGGCAGATTGGAGGCTGATTGGTTGACTAAAATATTATTTAATTGATTTTCTAAGGGGAGGTCGAATTCCTGAGTTTCCATAGTTCTTTCATTTCTTCATGAAGCATATATCATACTTTCCCATATATACACTACATATTTTTAAGATCCCATGCATGTGGGATCAAATTTATGAAGCAAAATCGATTTTTTTTTTTAAGGACGGACGAAATTTGACCAAAGGGCCCACATTTTCCCAAGACATTTGATCGACGATGGTCGAGCCATGATTTTGCAGAGGCCATAACTTGAGCTCCAGGTGTCAGAATCATGCAAACTTTATACTGTTAGAAATTTATTTTTATGAAGAAGATGATGGTATAGGCTTCAAAGGATGAAATTTGTTACATTTTTCCTAGAAATTAAAATATCAGTCATCTTCTTTTTTAATGGGCCTGTGTGACAACTCAACTTCATGAGCTCATATCTTGAGATTCAGGCGATGGATTTGGGAAAAATGTATATAGTTGGAAATATAAGACGATGAATATCACATAGGAAGTGATTTCCATGGATAAAAGGTTGACTATCACTTCCATAAAATTAAAACACAGTCCCCCTCTTTAAAAGGGAAATTAATTGAATTTTGAAAATAAGTTTATTTAAATTTTTTTATTAAAAACAAAAAGGGACCCATTTTGAATATTTATATATTAATGATGTAATTTCATTAATGAGGATTTAATTAAAGAGAATACTTCAAGAAAATAATTGTACGAGAAATTCAAGAGAGGAAAAACCCTAACTACCCAAGTAGTTAGAAGATCTCATTTTAAAAAGAGAAGAAGGGCTTCATCAAGGGTTGAATAATAAGAATTATCAGAGGGGTAGGGAATAATATCAGAGGAAGAAGGTACAACCATGAATATACAACCAAGATTTTGATCAAATAAAATAGATCTCCATCTTTTCCACTCTGTCTCTTCTTCTACACCATTTCTCATAGCTTTATGCTTGAATATCTGAGTTGAGCATAAGACTGAGTTCTTGAGTGTTCTTCTTGTATTATTCCAAGATATTTTTCTTGTATGATCATAGAGTACTTACAACCATATACATGACTGTCAAATCTTTTGTAATGAAGAACATTTTTCATGAATAAAATCCACAAAGAATTGTTTCGAGGTTGATTTCGATTGTATCTTGTTACTTTGAGTCTTAAGTATGAGGTATTTTAGATTGACTTATCAAATACTCTTTTGATCATGATAGTAGTACTCTTTTAAAATTCTTTGAGATGATCAAATTATTCTCTCCTATTTCTTGTGGATAAGACACAGATGCATTTATATATGATTAAGAATATTGTGTATGTGATGTTGATCACAAACAAATTATGATGTTGAAGCCCTCCTTCAATCTTTTCTTATTGTAAAGAGACTTCTTGTTGCACATAAAGATTATATCAAGTTATTGAATACCATTTCATTAAATAAATTCGAGCAATAAAGATCTAAGGTTTGTTTCCTTAGCATTCTCCTAATCCAAGATATCGTAGATATATCTTTCAGCCAAAGAGGAGTACCACCTATCTAAAAACGCAGGAGGATTTATATCCTCATCAAGTTGTCTTTTTGATCCTGACAGTTTCAAGTGTCAACACCTCCTTGTTTAGAGTGCATTCCACTAGAAGTTTGATTAGCATGTGGTGTGAGAGGGATTCTCAAGGATGAATTTTTGTGCCTATTTGGCCATGTTTTGCAGCGTTCTCCAATGGAAAAATGACATGTTGACCAACCTGCCATGTCACAAGTGGTCCAATAAATGGATATGTTGTAGGTATACGGCCATATAGTGGCCCTCATAGGTGAATTATTGTTGCATGACGATGGAAATGTATTTCCATGGGCTTGGTAATGAATTCTTGTCAAACCTTATGCATTTTTTGACCAGGGATTCCCCTGGTTCAAGCAAATGCTCGAGAATTTTGGGCTTAGTCCTCCATCAAAAACAACATAGTTCGCCCATATGAATAATCTCGATCACTTATGGGATTAAATCCTCTGTTACCTGCATGACTACCCATGCTACCTCTATCCTAATTTCCAAAAAAATAATGGTGAATTCCAACACCATATTATCCCCATACCCTCACATCTTGTTTATGTATTCCAACCAAACTCATTGCCATGGAAAATTTCCCCCATGTTCTCGTATGCCTCCAACAAGAGGATCTCTTTGGGATTTTTGCAGTTCAATGAGCCTCCAATTTTTCTGCTCATAACTCAATTAATGACTATGGTTGCAACTCGGTATGAACATTTCGTAGGGTGGCAAGTTCAAAGTATGAACAGGAATGGCAGTGGGATGGGTTCATTATGTTACGGTTTGGGTAATTATGAGTGTGTGACAATTTTTTAGTGATGTGATTAAGTTTGAATTATTCCAAGAGACGTACCTTCTAACGTACATAATTCAAGAGACATGCCTTCTGACTTACTATGCCTTTTCATGATTGCACATACCTTTGTCAAGTTGTTATGTTGGTCATCAAGAGTTGCACCAACTGTCTGAGTGAAAGCAACAATGTTTCTGAGTTGCAGGATCATTCTGAGTTGCAGCACCATGAAGAGTTGCAGTATTTTTCAAGCTTGCAATAGTGTTCCGGAGTTGCGACTATACGTGGAGTTATAACAATGGGTGAAGAAGCAACAAAATCCTAGAGTTGTGGCAAAGTTCATAGTTGCAGAAATATGAGGAGTTGCAGCAATGAGTAGAGTTACAGCAATGCTCCATAGTAGCAACAACATGTTGGATAGGGCTATGTCTTGACATGGTATCCCAATAGGAGTTGTATTCACTCAAATTGGTTTTGGTACTTTAGCATTGGATTCACAGTGTCGATATGTAGAGTTGTAGTAGTAGGAGTTGCAGCAACAAGAGTCGCATCAACATGAGTTGCGAAAATAGGAGTCGCAACAAGTCATAATTGTGGCAATAGGAGTTGCAGTAACCAAAGTTGCAGCAACGACATTCTTCATCCCTTCATATCCTGAAAAATACTTTATTAAAAACTTGATCAGAATGATCCTGACATAACCATCACAAAATCATGAAGTGCCCTTCTTCTCTTTTTTTTGAACATGTCATGCATTAGCATGGATAATTTTCACAAAACATGTCCATGAGCATGCCCCTAGGGGTTTTCATACATGGGCCTTTTTTTAATAAGAATGAATCATTCAGCAGGGGTTCCCCCCTTATTTAAAATATCTAGCTCGTTGTCGGGATATCCATTAGTGATCCTCTTCAAAAAGGATTCCTTGGATAGGGGTATATGATGTAATTGAAGCTTGTGTCCATTTTCCATCAAAGGATTTTTCTCATCATAAATGGTGTGAAGTTTGATGGCTCCATTTTCATATATAATATCAATCTCATAAGGCCCAAGCCATCGATTTTGAAACTTCCCTCTGAAATCTTTGAACCTGGAGTCAAATAACAAGGCTTAGTCTCCAACTTTGAATTTCTTCTTCTTAATGAACTTGTCATGTCATTGATCTCTATGATGTTATATTACTGTTGTGTGGTGCAAGGCAACCTGAAAAAGTTCATCTAGTTCATTGATATGGACTATGATGTTATATTACTGNTGTGTGGTGCAAGGCAACCTGAAAAAGTTCATCTAGTTCATTGATATGGAGGAGTCTTTGTTTCTAAGCTTCAGTTAAGTCCATTCCAAGTTGTACAATTGTTCTAAGTGTCTATATATTTGTTTTGATCGGAAATAATACTATTTTTTGATACACCAATTCATATGGGATGAAATTGGTGGTAGTCCTCCATGTCGTTCAGTAGGCCCATAGATCTTCAGGTAGTCTTTTAGCCCATTCTTTGAGGTGTAGTATGATAGTCTTGGTGAGATGGCCTCAAGAATTGTTTTTGTCCCTTCTACATGTTCATTAGCCTGTGGGTGATATGGTGTGGTAACCATGTGTTTGATATTGTACCTATCCATCAAGTCTTTAATAATTCTTTAAGTGAATTGAGTTCCTCCATCATTAAATATTTCCCTAGGTATCCAAAATCTGGTGAATATTTCTTCATGAAGAAATCCCACTATTGTTTGTTCTATCACGGTTGGGAGTGCCTTTTCTTCCTTCCCTTTTGTGACATAATCTATGGATACCAGAATGTAGGAGTAACGGTGGGAAGGAGGATTTATTGGCCTTACGAAATCTAGCGGCCATTTATCAAAGGGTTCTAATGCCAACTATGGGTGTAACGACATCTCCTCTAATTATACTAGTCTTCCCATGTGTTGGAAACTATTGCACCTTTTTACATATTCATTGGCGTCTTTGAAGATAGTGGGCCAATAGTACCCTTGATGAAATACCTTGTACCCATTTTGTTTGTCTACAAAGTGGCCCCCACATGAGCCATCGTGGAAAAATTTCAAGATCTCATAGATCTCGTCTTCTTGCACAGATCTCCTGATGATGAGAGATAATTTGTTGTAGATGAGATAGTCATCGATCCATGAGAACTTGCAACTTTGTTTGATGATATTTTGTCACTCCTTTAGAGATAAATGATGTCGAAGTAATTAGTGATATCTGTGAACCAAGGAGAGTTAGTAGAAATTGAAAAAAGTAATTAGTGATATCTGTGAACCAAGGAGAGTTAGTAGAAATTGAAAATTGGTGGTCATCAGGAAAAGAATATTCTACAGGTGGTTGATTCTCATTAGATGTAAGTCTTGAAAGAAAATCAACTAGTGCATTATCCTTTTCTGGTTTATTCAAGATGGTTATATCACATTCTTGTAGTAACAATAAGAACCTAGTTACCCTACCATTAGTGATAGGTTTTTTCATTAAATATTTTATGGCAGTATGGTCAGTATGAAATATTATTGGATATCATGTGATATAATGCTAAAATTTATTAATTGCATGGATTACTGCAAGAAACTCTTTCTCTGTTACCATAAAATTTAATTTTGCGAGTGAGGTATTTTTGTTGGTGTATTAGATTGTGTATGGATCATTTCCTTCTAGTTTTCCTAGAATAGCTCCAATGGAAGAGTTTGATGTGTCCACAGAAATATGAAACGACAGGGACCAATCAGTCCCTCTTAAAATAGGAGCCTCTGACACCTTAGATTTTAGTTATTTGTGTTGGATTACTGAGAGGGGGGGTGAATCAGTAATAGCGTAATTA
>CBVK0100502121.1:0-10968 GCA_900067695.1 Picea abies | reverse complement strand
TGAAGCTAGTAACCCGGTGAATAAGAAGAAGAAGAAAAGAAAGATTAAGAAGAAGAAAGATAAACAAGGGTCAAAACCTCCAACCACTGTCAAACATATTGGAAAACAACCAGTTACTGTTAATCGTGCTGGGAGTGTTGATGATGTCAAGATCACCCAAACAACTCGTAAGCCCAAGTACCCTTGCAGGATTTGTAAGGGTAGCCATATTCTTAAGGATTTCCCTGGTCTATCCAAGGTTATAGAGGTATGGTCTACACACCCTGACCAACCCATGTCGTCAGCCTCTGAACAACATGCTGATGACCTCCCATCAACTAGTCATGATACCGTTGGGAAGAAGAAAAGTAGAGTCAAGTTCCCGTGTATGTTATGCAAAGGGAGTCATCTAACTCACCTTTTCCCTTGTATGGACAAAGCCTCAAAATTACTGGAAGACATGACTATTTCACAGCCTCAACTTCCAGCTGCTTATCGTAATTTTTCTCTCAACCCCCCTGTAGTTGATGGAATGATCACTCCGGACCCGTCTCCAGTCAATCTGATTGATCATGTTGTCAATCTGGTCACGTCCTTAATTGAACCATTTGAAAAAGTGGTCGATCCAATCCCATCTTCGGTCGATCCCACTCTCCCGTTAGAGAGTGAAACCCAAGCGGTCGATTCGTTTCCACCTGTCGACCCCATTCTCCCCTTGGAGAATGAAACCCAAGTGATCGATATGATCTCTCCATCGGTCGATCCTACTCTCCTGCTAGAGAGTAAACCTGATACTGCCCATGTTTTTCTTGTTGATACAGAGTCTACCATGCCGTTGGGTATTTCTCCTTCTCCCGTGGAACCCCCTCCAAATAATGAGGCCATCCGTTTTGATTGGGGTGTGCTAACTAGACCTCGTCTTCCCTCTCACATTCCTTTCCAGATTACAGTACAGGTTTGTGGTCGAGACGTTCCTCAGACACTGATAGATGAAGGTGCATCTGTTAGTATTTTGTCCTCTTTTGCTTGGCAAGCTTTGGGTTTTCCTCAGCTTGTACCGGTTACGCAGAATCTGTTATCTTTTAACAAAAGAACTAGTCAACCTTTAGGGACCCTTCCTCAGTTCCCTGTAACTTTGGGAGGGAAAAATGTCTTTATTGATGTCATGGTAGTCTAAGACCCCTTGGATTTCGCTTTACTCCTTGGGCAAGATTATGTCTATGCCATGAAAGCTATTGTGTCTACTCTTTTTCATGTGATATATTTCCCTTACTATGGACGAGTTTTGATTGTTGATCAACTTTCATTCATTGATCCCGACTGGATTGCCTCCCTAAATGGTTCTTATATGCAGATGATATCGCCCCCGCCACAGGTCAATTATGTGGCATTGTTTCAACTTCTGATGACTTAGTTCCAGTAGTTGACATGGTGATCTCTTCGATAGGGTCTTTAGAACCTGATCTCCTTACCCCTGTCGCCACCCTCGACATGTGTTCCTTCCAGAGTGTGTTCCTTCCGTCTAGTGAAGATATCTTAGAAGCCATGACCAAGTTTTGTCCCTTGACATGGTGTCCTTCTGGAGCATTGTCCTCTTGGAATTCATGATCAAGAAGAGATTCCGAGGATAGTTTTTTGCGTCTCTAAAAAATGAAACAAAGGTCTTTGAGCATAGTTTTCTAATTTCAATCTCGTTAAAAAATGAAACCACTTACGAGGATAGTTTTTTCATCTCTATGGAAACCTCGTTAAAAAATGAAACAGAGGTTACGAGCATAGTTCTTGTTTCTGTGTTAAGCTCGTTAAAAAATGAAATAGTTCCCGCCCTCTCTATTTGAGTCAAGTCCTTCGTCTAGTATTTGAAGCTTCATTTCATTCTCCTTTACAGTTGGATGAAACAAAGCTTGGGGGGCATTTGCCTCAGCCTCTGGACTTCATGCTGAAGTTGAGCTACTAGCTTCTTAAGCTGGGGGTTAAGTACCAACCATGCGAAGTCATGGATAACGCGTTGGGAAGTTCAAGCATAGTTTTTACTTTGGTTCAAGCTTGTGTAAAAATGAAACCACCTACCTCAAGCATAGTTTTCCGATGGTTAAAGCTTGTGTAAAGATGAAACCAGGTCCAAGCATAGTTTAGTTTAGTTTTTAAGCTTGTGTAAAAATAAAATCTATCCCAAGCATAGTTTTGTTTTGTTTTAAAGCTTGTGTAAAAATGAAAACAATCCTGAGCTTAGTCTTTGTTCTTTCTCATGCTCGTAAATACATGAGAATAAGTTACCAAGCTTAGTCTTTGTTCTTTCTCATGCTCGTAAATCAATGAGAATGTAACCGACCGAGTATACTTTTATCACTTTTTCAGACTCGTAAAGGTTATACGAAAAATGAACCCCTGGGAGTTCCTTTTAAGATTTTTTTAGACTCTCTAAACATGAAAAGATTGCCGAGCGACCTTGTTCTTTTCACGCTCGTTAAAGTATTTGAAGAAAATGTCTGTTGAGCGATAGTTTATCTCTTTTTTCAGTCTCATCAGACTACTTTACGAAAAAGGAACTGAGAGAGTTCTCTTTAAGTGTTTTTCAGATTCTCAAAATATGAAAAACCCCTGAGTTTTCTATCTTTGGATTCATTAAAACAAACATCGAAAGGCCCATATGGGACCAAACCACTCCTTCTTAGGGTTCGTTAAACATACTCTGAGGGACTCATCCAAAGGATGAGCTTACATTTACAAGCATATGTTATCCTCCTCAAGCTTGCATAAAAATAAAGAGGTACTCACCATAAATGGTGGGGGGAAAATTGGGAAAGAAATATGTCTAAACCTGTATTCCATGGAAGAGTCACTTTTGAACATGACACCCTTTCACTTGCTTTGTGTCTAGGTTGGAAAATCTGCTTATTTCTTGATTATACTCCTTATAAGATTACAAATTGGTCTATGATCCCTATTGTTGAGTCAGTGTTTCCAAGACAGTTGTCGTGTCATCAATATGTTCAAAAAATAAGTTCAACCTAGAAATCCTTCTATTGCGTCGACCATTTCTGTAGTCCTTAAGCCTTCTATTGCGTCGACCATCCCTGAGTCAGTCCCGAATCACTTGTTACTCTGATCTACATCAAATCTTGTTACTTGTTTCATGTCATTGATGAGGGATACATTAAGGCCCTCCTATGACGAGTCTTTTCCTGTCGACTTCAACTCATTATCCAGGAATTAGACTTAGAAACCAATTGGTACCTTGGAACTTGCATGCCTCAATGGCAGGTTTCCTCGCTTTCGACAATGGGTTTTCATCATTGACCCCTGATCGGAAGATTCCACCGAGTGTTCGACTTCATCTCATTAATCCACATTCGTTGGATTGTACTAGTGTACCTTGGGAGTCATTGACATTAATGGTGATTTCCCTCACACTTGTTAATGGTATACACTAATGACCGGTAATCGAGTGGTTTCTACCATGTTCGACTTCGACACATGTATTCACATGGTTAGATTCATACTATAGAGTGGTGGAGATGAAGACCTTGGATCTTTTCTGATAGATTCAGGTTGCGTTGGAGTATATTCAATGTACTGTTACATAGATCCACATTGTATGTCTAGTGGCTATGTTCAAATTTGAGTCTTTAACACATAGATCCACAATGTATTTTTGGTGGCTATGCTTAGATTTGAGTCATATTGGCATGGATCCACAGTGTATGTTTGGTGGCCATGACCTGTCTTACTTGACATGGATCTTCGCATGTCGACATTTATGCTCTGAGTCATTCCTATTCTGAGTATGGGAATGCCTACCTCAGTGATGATATATTATTGTACTATATTTCCTTGTTTGTTGGCAGGTTTCCAACCGATTGTTCCTTGTTCCCTACACACACTCGACAAAGTATTTCAGCTATCACTCTGTTCTAACTTTATACTTTGGGGGGATCTCTGTTACACATTATTTTCATCATCCCTATGAATGTTAATGATGTAAACCTATCTGTTGCCTTCAGAGGGGTCAGTAGCCTGAGATCCTGAAGAAAGAAGGGAGAAGAACTTTTCTTGAGAAAATAAATTGCATTTCCCTTTGTAAAAACCCTATTCAAGAAGATTTTCGCATGTTGCACTATAGCTAGGGTGCGAAAATGCCTGATTTTCGTAGGCTGCACCATAGCTAGGTTGCGAAGTGTGCACAAGTTTCTATATAGGCAGGGTGCGAAAATGCTCATATGTGGGAAAAACGAGCATCTTCTCGATGCTTCTAGAAGGAGAAACTTCCATGGTGAGGTGGCATCTGAATGGTTTGGATCTTACTTGCTTTAATGATTTAGTGGGATCATCCTAACCTCCTCACCTTATCCTCTTCAACTTATAAAAGGGGAGGAGCTCTCATGGAGAAGGCTAGCTTTTGATTTTGGAGCTTGGATTGGATTGAGCTTTGGAGATTGTTAGCTTGGCTAGATGAGCCATTTTGTCAAGATAGATTGTGAATATTATGTTAGCTTGGCTAGATGAGCCATTTTGTCAAGATAGATTGTGAATATTATTAGATCTATGCTCTTAGAAATCTTGGAGTGGAAGTGTGTGGGGAACGAAGGACTGTTGGAAGGGACCTTACGACATCAAGGCCATGGTTGTAATCTCTCTTTAACATTTAATATGATACAGTAATATGATTCTTTCCTATAAAGCTTGATGTGTTTTATTGTATGATTCCTTGGTCACACACATAGGTTTATATTGAGTTTATGCTATTACTATCACTTTGGTTGGTTGCGTTCTTTTGCAGGTTCATCATTGTATGAGCGTTGGAATAGATCTAGGATGGCGGTGGCGAGAAGAAGCAATGTTTAAATGGTATGTCACCTATCCCTCTTTAGTTAGTAAATTCAATATCTAATACTTAAGGAAAGCGTCATGTTCTGGTGTGTTTTGTTCTAGATCTAGGTGGATCTAGGGAGATCAGTTAGTGTCCGCACCTACCGATTTATCCAACAACAATGGGAAGTATGGTCAGCAAAGAAGGCTTTGATATCAGCGAAGGGAAAGACTTTTGAAATTTTGGGCAAAAACATAGTTTTGGCAGCAAACGAGGATTTTTTGTAGCGAAACAAGTTCAAAATGTTTGGTGACTGCATCATGATCCAAGAGCTCACTTTTGATAATAAATCATGATGAAATGACCCTAATGACCAAGACCTATCATCTAGTCTCCAAATACTAGCTATGACCCTAACAAAACTAGACAAAGCAAAAAATAAAAATGGAGATGACCTTCAATACATTTCATGTGCTAACAAAGTGATTCCTTCCATAAGGACTAATTAATGGTGTTACCCTACTTTAAAGGTTCTTCTCCCACTTTGTGCCTAGGAAAGAGCTCTGATACCACTTGTTGTAAACCTTGATAGAGAATAAAAGAGAAAATATATCTCTTAACTTCAGAAATAAACCCTTAAACTTCAAAGATACTAAAACATTCACCACAAACAACACATAAATGTAGAGAAAGAACCTTTGTGGTATGGTACCATCATCAATTACTCATGGAAGGAATCACTCCACAAGCCATGCTTACTACTTAATAATACATCCAACACACCTACAACACAATGCTCATGTGTAATTATACTTTCTCATAAGTATTCCTAGGGGTCTATGCCAAACACCCCTTATGATTATATTATTTCCTTTTAATTACATAATAGGCCTATTCCATTATTATGACCACATTAAATTCATTATCCCCTTGGATAACTCCTTAGGTAACCCATATTATCCTCCCTAGGTACATTACATTCCATCCCCCTTGGCATGTTTCGTCCTTGAAACACGATAATAAACCATATGATAAGACCTACTAAGAAATGCAGTGAACTGGTACCATGCATGAGCATGCATCCATCCGAGTGACATGTGGATATGGGGTCCAACTATGGACTTTCCTTGAGCTTGATTTTAATTTCTTCTTGTGATCCATGTCTTCGTTACGTTATTCTGACATCTCCATGCATTGCTTTTAGTCCTCCATGTGCTTCCATGCTGGTTGCATTTCTAGTTCCATGTTGATCCATAGTAAGTTTGTTATCGTTCATGCCCTTTCCTTGATGATTGTTGTTTCTTTGAGTGGCGGGGGTGGTGATATACAACAACCTTAGCCATTGGTTCTTTTTTATTTTCCTATTCAACAAGTGGTTCCTTTGAGACATTCATCTCCTTAGCTTCTTCTTCCTGTTTATGCCATTCTTAGGGAGTTTCTTCAAGTGTTTATGCAGGCTCTTCTTCTAATTCAACTTTGGACTCTTTATCTAATGTGTCGTTGTTGAGTGGCGGGGGTGGTGANNNNCAGGCTCTTCTTCTAATTCAACTTTGGACTCTTTATCTAATGTGTCGTTGGGTAGTGTAATTAATTTCCCTATAGGGACTTCATGTACCCCCCTTGGGCCCTTCTTTCTTAGTAAGAGAAATATCATGTGACGTAATTGATTTTTTCTTATACCAAAGCTTCAAAAACTTCTTTTGCACATTCATATTAACTGTACCAACTGAGTCCATCTAAGGATATCCAATAATAATATCCACATTATACATATCTATAGCATGAAAATATGAATGCAACACATATTTATCCATAGGAAACTTCAAATCTTTAAAAATTTGAAAATTTTCACTCTCAACCTGTGTGCTTTGAATATTCTTTGTGGAAACTTGCAATCTTTTAGCCAAGTTAACATTGATGAAATTATGCTTGCAACTAGGGTTAATAGAAACAATGACCTTCTCTTATTGAATACAACCATGAACTTGTAATCAGTTTCACCTTCTACTATAGTGGTGCATATCTCTACAATGGAATTTCATAGTGACATTTCCCTATAATGGAATTTCTTTCGACATTAATACTTTTGTTCTTCTCCTCTCCTAATGGAATTTTATAGTGACATGTCACTATAATGAAATTTAGTTTTAAAATAAATTTACACTAGATAGTTTTGTAGTGATTTTTTTAAAAGAAACCTATACCAGAGAACTTAAAACACAAAAGACCATAAGGAGGAGAACATAGATCTACTGAAATGCCAGATCAATAATTTGAGTCCTTGTCTATCATCTCAATAGGATCATACTTATATTATGGTTTATAAATCACTTTGATAACAAGTGTTAAGAGTTATAGGGGTTTAGATCTGGGATAATGGTTAGGGGTTATAATAATTAGGATTTATATAGTATATTGAAGTTTTTTTTTTTTTTTTTTTTTTTTTTTTTTTTTTTTTTTCTTAAAGACTAGGGAAATTATATTATTTAAAATTTGTGAGAAAACACACAGTGATAGATGTTACAAAATCCAAAGAGTCTTGTGCTAATTTTTCAAAAACAAGCTCCATAGCTATCAGGTGGTCTGAATCAACCTCTATTAACTTACTTCTATTACAAAGACAACTATCATTCGAACTGTAAATTCGATAGAAAGTGCCGAGGCACAATATACAAAAAAATTCCATAAGAAAACTTAGGAATTTAAGACTCTTTCCTGGCCATTTCAATATCTTCTTGTGCGGGTGGCCGATTTAAGTCTGTAACTGTTTGAGGCGATGTTGGGGACAAAGCTTCTTCTGAGACTCCTGAAGTTTCAATGGTGGACATTGCTGCACAAAGTGTCTACGCATACCTTCTACGTCAACACATGTGACCCCCAATTCTTCCTCTAACTGCCACCACCACATTCTCTAATCAATCCACAACTCCATGTTCTACACAGAATGAGACAAAAGGATATACGAGAGGGTAAGAACATGGAGGGATGTGATATGGAAAGAGAGGGAGGACCCATACGATGAATGAATGGACGAGAAAGATGCCAAGGCCCTGGTGGGCCTAACTTTAATGGTAACATTGCGACCATGAGCTAGGGGATAGGGAGTTGGAGGACTTGGTCGTTTATGCGAAGAGACCCGACAACCCCGTGGGTGGCTAGATTCTCTTGAGTGTCGGCAAGAGTGTTGTTGTGTCTTAGCACATGGAAGAAGTGGTTGTCCAGCCTGTTATCCAATATTTCATAGATCCCGATGAAGATGTTTTTGAGATTCATATCAATGGGTAGAGAGTGATTTCTGAGGATATTGAGTATCATTTTCGAATCCCCTAGGATTGTATGGGGACCTATATTCTCTTGTCGAGCTAAACACAATCCTTGCATAAGCTTTCCCCTGATTGTTCGATGCCATCCCTAGACTCCAAGAGAAGGAAATTCTCATGTTCCCTCCTGGGGAAAGGATTACCCCACTCGCACCTGCCACTCTGAGGTTTCCTTTTGAAGCCCCATCAAAGTATAAGATAGTTTTGTCCTGTCTCTTCTGCCACTAAGCAAATTCTTCCTTGGAAAGTCGGAGCTGCCACTTAGGATGATGATGGGAAGTAGAGGGCGGGGGAAATAGATAAGGGGGGTCTACAAGAGGAGGGAGTAAGGATTGCAACCAATTATATTCCTCAGCTAATAAGGCTTTAATTCCCGAGCTCTTGTATCATTTTAGAAGTAGAAGTTCCACCAACAACCCTTTACTCTTGCATGCTACATATTCAGGTGGATGCAAAACCTATGAAAAGATTGCTCGGTTTCGAGCAAGCCATATTTTCCAAGTAACATACTTTGGAACATCCTGAAAATATAGCTTGAGGGTTGGTTTGGTTTTAAGCATACCTTGATAAGAGGATCTCCAACGATTGAATAGATGAGTGACTGAAGAGGGCCAATTAATGAGCAGGCGAAGAGTGAGAAGACTTTGGGACCAAACATTCCTTGCATATGGGCAACCTAGGAACAAATGATCTAGAAATTCCTCCTCTTGACAACATAAAGCACATCTGAAAGGCCCCATTAATCCCCTTCTCTTTAGGTTTCCCCCCATCAATACCTTCCCATGTGCCAAATTCCAACATAAAATATTAACTTTGGGTAAGCTGCCTGTTCGCCAAATACTCGACCATAGAGAGAGGACCTCGGGGGGAGAGGGGATTGGGACATAAGGGTGGCATACCCCTATTTTACTGAGTAGAGACATTTCCCCCAACCTACAGAATCCTTAACCATCCGGTGGGAGGGAGCACATCTTGCTAATTTCTGACAAACTTCTTGAAATAGCCCGCAAAGATGGATAGGTGAATTTTCGAGATCCCAGCCTTTCCAAACCCTCGAATGACTCCAAATGGATATATTTTCTAAAGTGTGAATATTTTGAGAGAAGCACTGGTGAACCGATGGATGAAGGAATAGATATTTCTATAGGGGGGGATTCTCCATTGTGTTGTCCGTCCAAATTCTTATCTTTCTCCCATTCCCGGGCACCCAGGTGCATTTTCTATGGACGAGAGGAAGAGAAACCTTCATCAGTTTCCAAATTGGAGATCCTGTCCCAAAGATAGAAGGAGAGTCAAGGCATCTTAAACGGTTCCCAGAAATATATTTATGCCAAAGGAATTTCTTCCACTAATATGCTTTGTCTGAGACCAAATGCCATAGAATTTTTGCTCCCAAGGCCAGATTTGTTAATGTAGGGTCAAGAATGCCAAGGCCCCCATGAGATTTGGGTGCTCTAACTATTTGCAATTTACTAGCAGGATCCTTTTGGTATTGGACTTGTCCCCTTTCCATAAGAAATTACTGATCTCTTGCGCTATAGAGGATTTGATACTGATTGAAGCCAAAAGGGATGAGAATTGAAACACATACAATGTAGAGAGAGTCGCCTTGATTAACACTACTCGCCTTGTAGGATTGAACCATTGAGAACTCCATTGCATGAATTTAGTCTTGATCTTGTCTAGAAATGGGACCCATGTAGTGCTACAAAGGATTTGCGAGTAGATCGAGATCCACATATATTTAAAAGAAGTCTTGTTTTCACACAGGGGAAATTGGAGAATGTCTGCAATGCTTAGGGCCATTCTGTGCGAGATGTTCCAAACATAAATGTGGATTTTTAGGTTGTTTATCTTCTTGCCTCAGGATTTCATGAAATTCGTGAGGATTTTCTTGAATATCTTGGCAATAATCGTTGAATCCCCCCATAAGAGAAGAGTGTTGTTTGCAAACTATGAGTGGTTAATTCTGTTGACTCCTTGAGTGATTTTGATGCTTGAGATTTTGTTTAGAGATGCATGCCTTCTCTAATTTTCTGCTTAAATAATCATCCATAAGGATGTAAAAGAGAAGAGAGAGGGGACACCCTTGTCTCAGGCTGATCCGTCAGGATTTTTCGAAATGACTTATGGTTGAGTTTTTATTTGCATGCATTAATTAACCATTGGGAAACTTAACGAAAAGAACGAGAAAAGAGAATGAATTATACAGCCATAGACATATGTGCAAATATGAAATGCAATGAAAAACAACAAACCATAATGCACAAGTTTGATAACGGAGTTCGGCACAACTTTGCCTACGTCTCCGGGCCTTTTCTCTGTGAGGGAGGCTTCTTTATTTCTGTTCGAAAGCTTAATAGTACATATTTACAATGCCGAATGGCTTCTAGACTGATCTGGTCATGTTCGCCATGATCTATAGAATCTTGCACAAAAAACAGCACCTGAAACGGATGTCCCGAGCTCTCAGAAATCGTCCAACAGCATCTCCTCCTCAACAGCTTCCCTGCCTCAAACTGGCTTTGACTTGGCTTGCCTCAGCATCTCTGCTCTGAATTGCTCACCAAAATCTGTCCCCATGGCCTCAAAATGGCCTTGGTTAAATAGTGGGGGAGTTATTTGTCCATCTCCAACTTCCTCCACGAATTTAGGCTCTAAAAATGCCCAATAACTCCCAAAAATGAGTTAATTACATTAAAAATGGGCTAAACATTATTAAAAAACCCAAAATTGGTTGAAAAACCACTTTATAACCATATAATAGTTACAAACGGGCTTAAGCCCCTTAGTCTTGGGCGCGCGCTCCTTTGGCAAGGTTATATGGACTCCATATGGCCAAGCGCTTAGCCCAAAGGG
>CBVK0100502120.1:661-10969 GCA_900067695.1 Picea abies | reverse complement strand
TATAATTTCTTGCCCTTTAGAAAATAATAATCAATTATTCTCCTTTTCTCCTCTTTCTTTGTTACTGCTTGTCACCCTTTGAAGAAGGATTCACAACAACCAACTATAAGTTTGAAGGTGGTCTATCGAGATTCATAGAGGGAACTAATTATTTATCTAAATTAGATGAATCAGTTTCATGAAGTCTCCTTGTTCCACCTAAAGAGGCTTTAAAAACAACTAACTCCTTCGAAGAGGAAATCTTGGTATACATGTCTTCTACGTTAGCCCTTGAAGGAGGAGTGGATTCTCCTATCAACACTTGCAATTTCTAATCCTCGTGTTGATCATGAGCATTTTCCAAAAAATTCAAACTTTTTTATTTTATTTGTGTCCCTTTTCTCCTGAGAGGATGAGCATGAGCAAGGGAAATAAAAACTTGTAGATATCTTGGCATATGACATGTTTAACAACGAATTATTGTGTCCTCACAATCTAAGACATGAGTGTGTTGAATTTTTTTACACTTGAGAAGCACTTTGTCTAGAAGACCCTTACTGAGGTTTATCTCAACACAAATGTGAGTGTAGTATGTGCATAATCCCCTTAAATCTTTGTCGAGATCTGATTTGATGTAAGTGCCCAAAGTGTTCCCAATATCCTCAAAAATTGGTAAATCCCATAAATGTAATCGAAAATTAGGGAGACAAACCCAAACTGGCATTCTAATAATTGGCATAGAATTATGATCAAAATCAAGGAACCAAGGAGTTATAAAAAGCCCCACTTTTCCCCAAAACTAGGGCCCCTCCTAAAAAACTATCTGATAATCAACATGATCAAAGAACTAAACAATAAAAAAAAAAATTGGAACAAAACGAGATCTCACAATTCTTTGTCCTATACATTTATATCCAATGATATAAAGTCGAATTAGGAGGTCAATACCCATTAAATTGACAAATGACCACATCTTTTTCATAAGGAATGTAGATGGTTGATCATCGATGTTGTAATATCCACCATTGGCACCTCCTTATCATACTACATGATATAGGCACTAGAAATTGGTGAAGGCTTCAAAACATTAGGAGCAATAGAATTTATTTTTACTGCATCCCTAAAAGACACCCCGGTGTCCACCACTCCTCCAAGCAATCACAATGCCAAGATAAGAGTTGAATCTTTAATAATATTATAATCAAACAACTGAGATAGATCTCTAGTTTTTATCCATCATAAAGAAGGCATTGCTTTTCAATAGGAATCCCTAGACTATGCTCTAATTTATCGTTTAAGTGCACAACATAATTATTATAATTCACCCACATGCATAAGCAATTCTTAGAGAACTATGGTCGGATGAGGAAGCGCAAGCATGCTCGACCAACGAGTAAGGGAGAGGAATTTACTTTCGTTTTTCCCCTCAAGGAAGGTAAGTAAGTGATAACCCTTTGCGTAGCTTACTCAGGTAGGTGATAACTTGACCTTCGACAATGTTGTTATTATATACGTAATTACGCTTTCGAAGAATTGAGAAAAGAATTTATTGAATTGACTTCATTTCGACCAACTCCAATAGGAGGGAAAGCATCGTCAATTCAAATTAAATGCATATATTATATATGTAATTACGCTTTTATGCACAGTTCAGGAAAGAGTATTTCTACCTATTTATATTGCTTGGCATAGACTTTATCGTAATTTGGAACCATGTCTTTGCATTAGGATCTGCATCAAATAATTTTCGATTAGGTATTCCTTCAAACACTTTCCATATCTCAAATACTTGGCACATAGAGATTTCACCAAATACTTGTCGTGCAAGCCTTTCATCAAACACTTGGCAAACATCTCTATCATAATATGTAACCTATATGCCCAAAGACTTGTACATATCAAAAACCACCTTCATACTGAAGTCTTGGACAACCATCTTCCTTGAAGGATGCCTTCTAATTGTGAAGGATTTGGAGAAACCTGTCACTGCATCCACATAGGTGTCACTAATTATTTGCAGCAAATTGAATAATTTTGAGCTTGAGCCTAAGCACCACCTTACCTCTAAAGAAGTGAAATTATCTTACCCTTATGTCCATCCATCTTGGTCATTTGCATGTGCTTCAATATTTTTTGGAGGCGTGTGCCAACAACAATGAGAATTATGATTATGTTCATTGGTTTTTTTTACCATCAAATCCTCACAATTTCTCAGTTCTCCAAACTGATTATTCCCCTTTTCTCAATTCTATGCATATTTATCTATCACACTCTTCCACTTTCCTTGATGTTTCTAGCAACACTAACATCTGCAAAACAATACTTCTCCACATCAAATATTTTAAGAATGCCCCTAGAAATCTATTTTCTTAATCCTCATCCTAAAACTAAGATCCAAGAGACGTATCATTTGCGTTCAACACTTGGAGCAACGTTTTTTATGCTTGGTTGGGACTATTGAGTAAGTTATAGATAATAAAATAAAATATATTTTATTATCGTATCTTTTTTGTTTCCAATGAAAACCTCACAAGGAAATGCTAGGTACTTCCCCACATTTCATGGATGGTACCTACTTTAAACTTACCATCACTATTTATGATGTATGACCTGGTAGGAACATTGAGTGTAGCATGCAATAGAGGCAGATAATATCATGGATCGACCCAAGACCTCCTACTTGAAGCTCAAAGCACTCAACCAATCCAACTAACTGACCAAGTTTGTTATCATCATATCTATGTGTAAGGGATTATGATCTAACATCCACTCTAATGGATATTTTTTCATGGTTTGAGAGATCAAGTGAAAAATCAGTATCATTAATAAGAATAATAGACTTGATGGTCTTGATCAACAATTTTCTTTAGCTCTTGTTTGTGTGGGTCTCATGAAGCTCAAAATCATAGACATTTTAACCTAAATAACTAGACATGGATGCAATCATGTTAAATTTGTAAATTCCTAGAGGGCTATAAAACAATTAGGCTCTCTTCCAAAGATCTTGTATTGTTTTGATAGGTTCTCACCATTTAGATTTTTAATTATAAAGTGTATACTTTGCTTATTATTGTGAATTGAAGTACAACTATTTTTACAACTTTTCATCATGGAAGAGTTAGTAAGTTAAATAGTTTCCTCTACAATAAATTTATGGGGAAATCATAATTAAGATATGTTGTGTTCTTTTTTTTACCAATGTAGTGCCATAATAGAGAAGTGGATATTAATGTTGCCATGAGTAAACAATATGTTGTAGAATGATCAAGGCAACCTTGTTACAATTTATTCCAAATTGAGTTTTCATAACAACATGAACAAGTCATGAAAATATTTGAAGGTAAGTCCTCGAAGAAAACCTATAGCTCTAGAAGGACCAAGTTCCAAACATCACTTTTGTGTATTCGAGTGGTTTCACCACAAAATCTACTTCAGATACCGTGTTCATTCTAATGGTGCAATCCAAGTCTGTAAACGATGGCTTAAAATGGGCATCCATTGAATTAATCAGTAAAATGTAGCCTTTAAAATACATCTTTCCTGATAAGGTGTATTTATTAAATCCAAAAATCAACATTTTATATGAAAAATTCAAAAATTGATGGTTTCCATGGGCATCGATCCATGGGATGTGCATATGCATGGATATATCATGTATGCAACATAATTTGTTATGGTCACATTTCCACTAGAGTTATGCATGGTACATATAAGTCAAAACTAAAAACAAATTGGTGGTTTACACATATTCTCGATCGAGCCTATGTGATGGTGTTATACTTATATTTGCCACCATAGGTTTTGAAAGCATGTTATTAGATATTATGAGGCTAGATTTACATAATTGAGTAAAATTCTCATAATTATTTTAGAGGGAAATAATTATTTTGTAATAATTTCATAGTTATGAAATAAGAATTATTTCATAATTGAGAAAATACTTGTAATTGAAAAAAAAAATCATAGTGAGATGGAAAAAACTTATAATTGAGCATGGAACTTGAGGGAAAAGCTCATAATATAGAAAAAGTTTATAACATGTTGGAAAAAGTTCATAATTGGGAATGGAACTTGTGCATGACTTGTAATTGCTTAGTTCACATGCCATCAAGCCTATCTATGACTTGTAATTGCGTAATTCACATGTCATCAAGTCTATCCATGACTTGTATCCACCTAATTCACATGTCATGAAGCCTATCTCCAATCTCTCCTAAATTCCTATAAGAAGACGCCAAATCAGAGAGATGGGGAGGAGTTAAAGTTTGAGAGTAGTTATGCTGGTGAAATAGAGAGGGAAGCTCAAATGGATAAGGAGGAGCATTGGGAACCTAGAACTAGGAGGAATGCATCAAGACTCAAGGTAAACAACATTGGTGTATTTGTCCATTTTACTTTTATATATAGATCTATGTGTTTTCCCCTTTCCATATTGTTGTGTTGAGTTGCAAATAATAGATCTGGTCTCTCCTTGAGTAGATCGGATTAGATCTAGACTAGAGTTGTTATTTCCTAACGCATGGAGAATTTGTTGATTGGTATTTGTTTGTTACTTGTGTGCAAGAAGCATATCACGAGAGCTAGAGTTGTATCTTAGGAGATACATCAACCATGACATATGAGGACAACTGTTGTTAAAGAGATATGTCATTCTCTCTCTTAGTGTACAAGGAATCAATTTGTTACCCGTTACATGTCTTGGATCAAGGGTAGATCCAAGGGAGATTTGGCTTATTCATAGGCTAGATTTATCCACAACAGAATTGGCAAGTCCACTAGGGACAACCTTTGTTTTCTTCCTTGACCTTTAAGGAGTTTTTCCCTTAAAAGAGGGTTGCAGCCTTCAGATCAGAATTTGTAACTTTATATGCAGAATATAAAGGAAATAACTATAGATCTAAATTCCTCTTGAAAAAATTAGCCTATTTTAAAAAACAAATCGTCCATATCGGTGTTCGGAAAGTGAAATTATTGTTGATTTAAAATCAATTATTTTTCATATTTTTTGTGATTCCTGTGTGGACTGTTTAGATGATATCTTTTGATACAAATCTCAGATTGTATTCAGACCAAATCCATTAGATAAAGGATTTCCTAGGATTGGAACTGTCAAAAGAAGGTAGTTTTTGTTTAGATGTGTATATTTCCTTCATTACAGTAGATTAAATGTTACAATTTCTTTTCAACAATTTGTAGGTTTTTTTTCTAATCTTTTTATGCCCTAATCTAGAGATCAACAAGGTAGATTTATTATCTCTTCCAAAACCCTCGAAAAGCTAACAATGCAATTCAATCACAACAGGGAAAGGAGCTTAATCAACCAAATTACTTATCCCCTACAACAATTTATCTTGCCAAGAATAAGCCTGAAACATCTCTTCAAGAATCAGAGACTGTACATGGGTCGTTGCACACAAAGGTTAAAATTTCAGAGGAGTAAACCAACGAGAAATATCACTTCAAAGAATTCTTTTTTCATAAGGCACCTTTAGAAACAAAGAACAACCCTCGAAAAGAAATTCCACATGAGATTGTCAAGGAGGAACCAACGACTTTTGGATTTCCAATTACATAAATGAATGAGGAGACCAAGATCAAGAACATCCCTCATTCAGCCTTACCAAGCTTTCATGGGTTATCCAAAGAAGATCCTGATACCTTCCTCTTCAGTTTTGATGTACTTTGGAGATGCTACGACTACGTGACAGATGCCCAGAAACTGAAGATTTTTCCCACCACACTCAAGAGTGTTGCACTATGATGGTTTATGGTTCTCGGAAAGGATATAATCCACTCATGGGATCAAATGACAAAGAATTTTATAGACAAGTACCAAGACTACTGCAAGGATAAAGAAAGAAGAGAGGAAGTCTTCAAGATGATGCAGCATGAATATGAGAGTATGGAAGATTACATTGAATGGTTCACCTATAACCCGTAGAGGGAAAAGAAATGAGACTTGGATCCTAAGACATGATGTGTCTTGTTCCTAAGAGGAATCTGAGATGATTGTCTAGAACTCCTCAACCTGATGGGAGGGGGAGATGTTTCCCAATTAGAATATGATATTATCTTGTAACTTTGTCGTAAGTATTCTAGAGGCACATCAAAAAGGGGAAAAGGGACAAGAGATATACTGGAAAAATGAGAAAATTTGTTGGAAGTGGAGTCACGAGACTAGAAATAGGAAACATGTTAGAAGACTTCAATATCGACATATTTATTTCCCTCATCTCCCAACTGAATACACTACAGATGAAGAAGAGGAGGGAAGAAACAAAACAAGCATTGGTTATCTTTTTTCCAAGATGCAGAACAAATCACCTAAGGAGGGAATGCTCATGGATCAGATAGAGGTTTGTGAAATACACAGTGAGGATCTTGCTACTCATAACTCTCCATCCTTACTAGGATTAAAATCCATTTACCAGAAAGTTGAAGAACTAAAGAAATTATGCTACGTCTCTCAAAATCGACCTTGGTAGCCCAAACCTCAAGGTATGATCCAATATCAATCTCAATATTTCAATTCATATTGAACTAACCCTTAAATGTCATATGCTTCTCAACCGTGGGATATTCCAACACAACAAAAGGTAAATCCTTCTCTCATAAACAATTATGGCAACAAGGATGGAGAAATCCCACCATGGTAGGACCTCAAAAACCTATGACACAACCACCCATGAAACTCCTTCCTCCTCCCCAAATGCAGGCATCCACATCCACCCCTCCTCGACCACAACTACATACACAACCCATACCTAAACCAAATAATGGAAGGTCGGGTCAACCGACGCAAGTTGTTGGACTTGTAACCAACCCTACTTACTTCATCTCTTCCTTACACTGTAATGATATTCACCTTAGATCCAGGAAGACTCTAATCAAGGACCAACCTCGCATTAGCATCGAAGATTTGAATGAGGAGGTCCCAAATGAATAATCAAAGAAAAAATAATCTCAGGAACCTTCAAAATCTCAGAATTTCCACCCCAAACTTCAAAACTCACCTTACCATGAAAGGATAAAACAAGAAAAACCTTTTACACAACCTGAGTTTGATTTCTTAGGAGAACTCAAAAATGTGTGTGTCAAAATACCACTATTCCAAGCAATTAAGGGCATGCCTATTTATTCAAAAGCGTTACGAGAACTTTGTTTAAGGAATCCCGATAGGTAACGAAAGGATCCCCAAACTGTTCATGCTCTGGGAAAACTATCAGACCTAATGACGAGGGGAGTTCTTGCAACTAAATACTTTGACCCTGGATGTCTGGTCATTAATGTGCAGATCAACAATACACTTATTAGTAACACATTAATCAACCTTGGGGCTATCATCAACATTATGACATGTGATACGATGCAAGACTTAGGCCTTACAGGGCTTAGGGGAACCCCCACTATCCTTCAACTCGCTAATAGATCAACCATTAATCCAGATGGAACTCTAGAAGATGTAGTGATATTTATGGATTTGTGGGAATATCCCTCTGACTTCATGGCCCTACAACCAAAAACCTCTATGGGCGGGTATCCTCTAATATTGGGGTGACTGTGGTTGGACATTATTGATGCCTACATCAATTGTTGGTTAGGAAACATGACCATTTCCCATGGGACATCCACCAAACAATTAACCCTCTACCCTCGTGCTAAACCCAACATAGACTTAGAAACACCACTTTGGGTTGATGGAGAAGAGAGTGATGAAGAAGGGGAATCCCATCAAGTCTTCTCCATAGATCGATACCTAGCTATAAGAGATAAAATGGAGGATGACGGAATCAACAATTTATAGCCTCTTCCTCTTCCTAAGGAAACACACATATTCTTGAGCATGTTATGAAACCAAAAACTAAGGTTTCTCTAGCCTTAACAAGCATTTCACCCATGAAACACAAAACCAGGCCACAAAAATATAAGGGATACCTTATAGAAATTATAGAAATTATCCCAGGGATAACCTTGAAAATCAATCGAGGGCTAACCGAACAAAAAAAGGATCAATCGGTTCAAGTGCAACAAAAGCATATTGATTCCTTCACCTAGGATTACTCTAACATGAAGGGAATCCATCTTGACTTATGTACACATCATATGTATATTAAGGAAGGATCCATACCCATTCATCAACCCTAGTTACGGATGAACCCAACAATGAAAGACATAGTAAAATAAGAGCTACATAAACTACTTACAACTAACTTCATCTATCCTATTTTTGATAGCTAGTGGGTTTCCCCTCTTGTCATGGTACCAAAGAAAAATGGTAAATGGAGAACTTTTGTAGATTATAGAGAACTAAATAAAGCAACACATAAATATCACTCCCCCTTGACATTTATTGACCATGTCATAGAAACGTTAGTAGGAAAGAAGTATTTTTGTTTCCTCCACAGATTAAGTGGATACAACCAGATCCAAATTGCACCTGAAGACCAGGAGAAAAAAATGCCCATCTATCCTTGGGGGATATTCACCTATCTTGTTCTACCATTTGGTTTATGCAACGCCCCCACCACCTTTCAACGAGTTGTTATAGGTATATTCTTTGATCTGGTTCACGATTGCATGGAAATTTATATGGATGATTTCACACAAATTTAATGAGGCGTTAGCCAATATGGAAAATATGTTAATAAGGTGCAAAGAGTCAAATGTTTCCCTCAGTAATGAAAATTATTTTATGATGGAAACTGATGGCATCATATTGGGACATCGCATCTCAGAGAAAGGTATTCAATTCGATCTAGAAAAAATAAAGGTAATACTGAATTTCCCAACTCCAACTTCACAAAAACAAGTACAAAGCTTTATAGGATATGTTGGTTATTACCATAGATTCATTGAAAAAATTTCATGTATTGCTCATCCATTATTCTCTTTACTTAACAAACACATTGATTTTGTATGGATAGATACATGCCAACATGCACTTGATGAATTGAAAATCAAAGTAGATGAATCTTTTGTACTAAGAGGGCCCTATTGGACCCTTTCATTACACATTTCCACAAATGCATCAGACACCATTTTTGGAGTCGTTCTCAGACAACTCAAAGGAAATGACCCATATGTGATTTACTATGTTAGTAAGAATATCTCTCCTACATAATTGAACTATACGGTAATCGAAAAAGAGTTTCTTGTTGTTATTCATGCAATAAACAAGTTTAGACACTACATTACTAGATAGCATGTAATCTTACACATTGATCGTGCTGCTATCAAATATTTAATGAACAAACCAATCTCCAATGCCAGGGTCACTAGATGGTTTCTTTTATTGCAATAATTTGATATTACCATTCTAGATAAACCAAGAAAAGATAATGTAGTTGTTTACTTCCTTTCTAGAATAACATCTAATGGGAATGAACCTATAGTAGAAGATTGTTTCCCAGATGAACACCTCTTTGCAATGTCTACTAACTCACCTTGGTTTGTAGACATTGCTAACTTTTTGGTTGTAGGAAAACTTTTGCATCACCTCACTCGCAAAGATCAACAAAGTATAGTCAAGAATAGTGAAAGATTTTCATGGATTGGTTGATGCCTCTTCTACACTGGGCCTAATTTTATTATCAAAAGATGTGTATGAGAGGAATAAGTCCATGAAATACTAAAATCATATTATTATGGGAAACACAGGGGCCATTTTGCAGATAAAAGGACTAGGTACAAGGTACTCCATCAGGGGTACTATTGGCCAACACTTTTACAAAACACCAAAGAGTATCTAAAGAGGTGCGACAATTTCCAACACATGGGTAGACTCGTACAAACAAATGAAATTACACTACAACCACAGATGGTGTAAGAACCTTTTTACAAATGAGCCATTGATTTTGTGGGACTAATAAATTACTCTTCTCGCTGACACTCCTACATTCGCGTCTGTACAAACTATGTCATGAAATTGATGGAGTCAAAAGCACTTTCGACAACAATTGAGCATGCACTAGTGGAGTTTCTCCATGAAGAGATATTTGTAAGGTTCATAATACCACGAGAGATAGTGACCAACAAAGGAACTCAATTAACAACATGGCTTGTAAGAGACCTGATGGACAACTACAAGATCAAGCCCTAAATAACAACACCATATTACCCACAGGAAAATGGACAAGTAGAGGGAACTAATAATATCCTTGAGGAAATCATCACTAAAACCATCAGATTGCATCTCAAGGACTGGGCCGATAGACTCTGTTGGCACAAGGGCAGACCCAAGGTTCAACGCTACAAGAGCGCACCAACAAAACCCTAACTACCGGCCCTTTCGGCAACACCTGCGAAGCAAATGAAGTCTCACCTGAGGTA
>CBVK0100502119.1:0-10969 GCA_900067695.1 Picea abies | reverse complement strand
GTAAGATCCAAGCAGTTATCAGAAATGAAAGGAACCTGATGCATATATAAGAAGGTTACAACGATCAAACATGACACATACCATGATACCTTGGACTAATTACCTCATGGAGCAAGAGTCCTCTCCGATGCAAGTCCAAGCCGATGGNNNNGGCCTCGAGACATGATCTCCTAGTTATCCCTAGATATCGGGGATAACAGATACCTGAATCAATAAGCGCCTTGTAAAATGAATTCCATTCGATAGCCATGGACCCTGAAAGACCCAAATCTATGGTGCTTTTCCATTGGTCCGTTATAAACCCCAAGGAAGACTGAGCCATGGATTGAAAAAGATAACGAGCATTTTTATTCTTTAAGACCACAAGAAGATCCTTAGAGAGTAAAGAGGAATCGTCGATGCCCAGAATCTTGTCTAATCTAATTAACATTGAATGCCCATTACCAAGATTCCAGTTTAACCAGTGTGTGATGAGAGGAAGTGATTTCAACAATTTTTTCCAAGTCTGTGATGCCGAAGGTTGAATAACCATGGTTGATCTGAGCCAAGTTGCAATAGAGTTATAGGGAAGATATTTGTCTTTGATCACCTGGTGCCAAATCCCTTATTTCATCAGAACACGCCATAGTGAATTTGCAGCCAAGGCATGGTTAAAATGGAAGAGATTCTTAAGGCCCCATCCTCCTAAGTGCTTCGGCTTAGCGAGCATCTCCTAGTTGCGGAGGTAAAAACAGTGTGCAATACCACCACCCGACCAAAGGAAATCGAAAATCAATTGACGAATCTTTGAGAGCACAAACATAGGGACTGCCACTAAATCCATCCATTAGGCAAATTGAGATAACCAGCAGTTGCACCAATGTTTAGTCTTGTTTTCAAACTTAGCAATAAGCCATCTCCAATCCTCGAAGGATGATTTCTTCGCTTTTATGAAGTACCCCAAGTATCAAAAACCTATGGACAACTCCACAAAGTTGAAAGTGAAAGCCTCCTTAAGCTTTTCCAGAGCTTCCACTTGTACTCCTGAGTGGTGGAAAGTTGACTTGTTTAAGTTAACTTTAAGCCTCAAGGCAAAACAAAAAAGATTCAGTAGGGATTTAATCACCATCCACTCCTCAAGTGAAGCCTTTGTCATGATAAGGATGTCATCGACAAATATAAGATGAAGAATTTTTACAACCCTAGAGACCTTCACCCCCATCAAACTTCCCTCTGTTTGTCCTTTCTTCAACAACAGGCTTATGCTTTCCATGACTAAGATCAACAATAGAGGCGAAAGTGGGTAACCTTGTCTTAAGCCACATTCACTCTGAAAAAAAGGGGAAGTCTCACCATTTATCAGAACAACAGAGGAGTTGACTACACAACTCATAATCCAGTTTGTGGATGAATGACTAAAGCCAGTTTGGACAAGAATTAAGTGTAGAAAGTCCCAGTTTACACAATCATATGTTTTTTTTAAGTCCAGCTTTAAAATTAGAGCTTTTAAATATTTTTCTTTGATACTATGTAGGCATTCTTATGTCGTCCCAATGGCATCCAAAATCTGCCTGCATTTTAAAAAACCAAGTTGTTCGTTCGATATTGCCCTCGAGAGAATAGGCTTTACTCTATTTGTAATCACCTTTGCTATCAATTTATAACATAAATTGCATAGCACAATGGATCTGTAGTCACCGAATGTCACTGGTTTATTCTCCTTTGGAATCAATGCCAGAAAAGTAGAATTTAGTGAGCTTTGAACCTTTCCTCTGATCCTTGAATCTTCCAACAGTTCCAATAGATCATCACCAAGAATGTCAAAAAAGTGGGTGAGGAATTCAACCATCCAGCCATCCGGGGCTGGACTTTTGTCTTTTTCAAAAAGATTTAAGATTTCCAAAATTTCCAGTTTTGTGCAAGGACGTCCAATGTGTAAAGAGTCTTCCAGTGTGACAAAACGAGAGAACAACTTAACAATATTAACTTGCTCCGCAGGGGAAGTGTTGGCATCAACTTCAAACAGACCTTTAAAGTGTCTTTTTGCTTCTTTTTTTAGGGCCTCTTGCCCTCTATGGATCTGGCCATTCATATCCATAATCTCCCAGATGTGTTTCTTGTTCCTTCTAGCGCTGGCGTAGTTGTGAAAAAAACATTGTGTTTTGATCCCCACATTTCAACCAAACTACTCTACTTTTTTGTCTCCAGTGTTCCTCATCTTGGAGAAGGATTGTATTTCATTCTACCTCCATAGATTTTAAGTGACTATCAGTTAAAGGGCCCTTTCCATCCCTTTGCAAAGACGTATAAGCCACCTAGAGCTCCTCCTCTAGTGTTTCAAATCTGTGTTGTTTTGCACGCCTATGATGTCTTGCCCATGTTTTTATCTGAGACTTTAGCACTTTCAATTTCCACACAAATCTGTGTTGGAAGTCAGTTTCCACCAAGAAGCCAGTGTCCAACCAGACCTCTTTAACAATAGTTGTGAACTCTTCCTCTGCCAACCAAGACGGATTTAATTTGAATGGATAGGCCACCGAAAAATGTTGGAAATCAAATTGAGCTATTACTGGCGCGTGATCCGAGACGTATGGGAATTCTACCCATGATCGGTACCTACCCACTTCACATAAAAAAAAATCTGAAACCAAAATACGATCTAGCCGCTTTGCAATACTATCAACACCGGATCTGCCATTTCTCCATCTTGGTGCCACTTCATCCATAATCATGTCCACCAAATGGTAATCCTGGAGTAGAAGCTTAAAATAACCCGCAAGCTTATCTAGTTGTGTCGCTGCTCCCCAGACTTCATTTGCACCTATGGTGAAATTTAAATCTCCTGCAATAATCAAGTTTTTAGTAGCCAACAAACCACTCACATCCACCTAATCCCAAAATACTTTTCTCTCATTGCAGGGCCCATAGACATTGAGAAAACATAAATGCTTGTTATTTTCTAAAGATATACCAGATAATAAAATGCCCCCACAACAAAGAGAAGGTTCCAAAACGAATTTATTGGGATCCCATGTCACCAAAAGACCACCCGAGTTTCCAACAGAGCTTACAATAGAAGATAACCAGCCAGGCACAAATTTTAACATAAAACATCATGCTTTCTCCTCGTCAACAAGCGTTTCTTGTAAAAAAATAATATCATGATTGGAAATGCTTAGTAATCTGCGCATGGAGACCAGTTTCAGGGTCACCCCGACCCCTCTAAGATTTAAAGTGAGCATGATCATGGCTTTGCCCTAACAAGGGCTTTCATGCCTCTAAGCGCCTTAGAGTCTGTTAAAGAGTTTGAATGCGGTTCATGTGTAGGAGTTGAGGAGGTGGCCTTTTTACAAGCACTTCTCATTTTTATAGGGTAAGTCTTGAAACCCGAGCCCTTTGACCAGATGTAACAAGCCCCAACCCCCCCAATCGGGTTCCCTGCCTGCCCAACAAGTTTAGAAGATCCTGGGAGTTTTATAACATTTCTCCCCTGGTAAGTAGGAAGCGGAAAAGTAGTGTTTGCCTCACGAAGGAGAGGGACTAAGGAGTCTAGAGTCTCCCCCAACGAGCACTCCCCTAGTTTCGACTCCTTGTAACCTGACAAAACATAAAAATCCTTCTCCCCCTCACAATCTGCCACCCGAGTTCCCTCGGAAACCACAACTTCTGCGTTGATATGAACCTCTGTAGTGGGAGAGAAACTGTTGGGTGCTACAGAACAGTTTCTAAGCTTCTCCAGAGAAGAGTTTACCCTAACCGGACTAGGTGTAACCCTGTCCCTCTTAAAGGGTTGTGGTACAACCTCCAAGGAAGAGGAAGCAACCTTAGATGCCATCTTAGCAACGTAAGGAAATATCAATGGCTCAACCACCAGAGGAGTCATAGAGTCCAAAGCCAATTTTTCCCAAGCCGTAAGCGAATGATAAAAAGGACACAGTGCTTTGAGTTTACCTGTGATAGAAGGAGAGGCGACTTGTTTCCGTAAGCGAATGATAAAAAGGACACAGTGCTTTGAGTTTACCTGTGATAGAAGGAGAGGCGACTTGTTTAGGAGAGTCCAAAGACCCTGCGAACATTGTATCTCGTCCAAAAGAGTCCACGCATGGCGAGTCACATCTAGGCGCCTTCCAGAGGTGCGAATTTTCCGATTCCTCCTCCTCCACGAAGTCCTGACATGCACTTCTCAAGTGTCCGATTTTGCGACAGTGGGTGCACCAAAATGGTAGGCCCATGTAATCCAACTTTTGACAATAAATATGTTCACGCCATTGTATATCCAGCGTCTCCAAAAGACTCGAATGGATATCTACCTCCACCAAAATCTTTCTCAACTTCCTGTCCGGAGCACGTAGTGACTGGTCATCGACTTTGATGAAGCGTCCAAGTGCATTGCCGATCACAGTCAAAGCTTTCACATTCCAAAAGTTCAATGGTAACCCAGGTAGGAGAACCCAAAGGTTCCTGTACTGGAAATATTCCTGCGCAGGATCGAAGGAAATCCACCACCGCTTTAACATCATGCTCCCCTCGTCATAGGACAAGAGCCTTTCTAGTATTTTAGAGGTGTCGTCCGACGAGTGGAATTTAAGGCCATACCAGCCTCTCGGCAGGTATTTGACCTCCGGCCCATATCCCAGGATGGGTAGCCAATGCAACTTCACCCAATCAGTTAGTGGAGTAGAACACCTCGAGCGGTATGATAACCGGCCAACCAGAGCATTTAGCGCTAATGATGTCGCTTCATCCAAACCAAGGTTGCCCCAAAGAACCATTTTGCACCGAGACTTGTTTGGTATCCAAGATTTTTTACCAGTTATCCTCCGAGGTGCAGGTTTTGTCACAAAAGCGTAGCCACCACCGTGAGACGGTTTAGTACCACAGTCAACCTGCTTGAAGCCCCGTGTAGCATTCGCTCTCACAGAGGGAGAAAGCGCATTACAACCAACATCTAGCTCTGCAAATGGTGCAACACCCCTACCACTTTGCAAAGTTGTAATCGGAGGATGTGCTGAGTCCGAGGTTAATAACTCCGGAGATGATAGATGTACAGAGGTATTAAACGTTGCAGGCGCATTAAGTAGTCCAACCTTTCTCCAAGCTTCCTCGTCAGCCGCACTGATAAGTGCGCTAACAAAAGCTTCGAAGCTTTAACACAAAATGGAGAAGTGCCACCTAGCCTCCAGTGAGGCCTCCTCAACAGGAGAAGCCAAGGTAACCACCGTGATCAGTAATGGCTATTAAATCGATGGTTAGGAAAACAAGAAAATACTGACAGAAATGACAGACTCATTTCCCCCTGTCAACTCCAGTAAATTCTGGAGAGTCCTGGACGGTTGCTAGTTTAAAGTTTAGTCCACCACCAAACCTCCAAAACATCAGGGAAGAACCTCCCGCCAATTTAGACCCCCAATAGTGGCCTTTATAACTAAATACGAACACGGACAAATACCTCCAGGATCCATCGCCAAGAAACTCCATCGCTATTTTCGCAGGCCATTAGTTGCAGGTTTTCAAATAAAAATTTCCCGCCCCCGTCTTGGCCACTTGCTTGAGAGTTCATTATATGATACTAAATGATAACAGAAAGTCAAATATATATATATATAACGTACCTTGCATAAACACATTTGTGAATCGTGTATAACATCGCATTTAATTTGACATAATAGGCCCCAACACTTGCCGCCGAAACCGCCCGCCCGCCCATGGTACAGACAATAAAACCGCAGGGCGAGCAAGCAGTTGAAACTAAATCTCAGACCCAGATTCTACCCTAACCACAGCCGCATCCTCGTCCTCTTCGTTTCTTCTTATTTATTCATCACTCTGCTTTCTTCCACTGCAGTGTCTGTTACTGATAAACATTTCGAACAATTATTATTCTCAGAGGTGACTGTAATGGCGACTGTAGCATTCTTGGTATCCCAATTGCTGAAGGGGAGGAAATGTGATGAAGAATGTGCAGAGCCTGTTCTTCTTGCAAACGTTTCAACTCGCTGTGGCGTTTCGATGGTCCCGCGTTCGAATCCTGTAAAGTTGTCGAGTGGTATGAACAGAGACGAGACAGGGCAAGAAGAAGAGGTGGAGGTTAGGACGGATAAATCACAGGTATTGCTATTTAGGGTTTCACTTCCTGCCTGTTTCATGTAGCACGCTAACCCCGTTCTGTTGGCCCGTCTGAGCATCTTCCTGCTCAACCAAAAGTTGCTCAAACGAGCACCTAATAATGGTAGCTGACGTGTATGGAATGCACCTATTAATGGTAGCTGACGTGTATGTATTCCATGACGTGTCACTTTTAACTTACATGGAGCAGGGGACATTCCCCTGATAAACTATAGTTTTTCTTCTTATTTGTCAATTTGAAAGATAGCAGGGGCATCTCCCATTTGGTTACTTAGATCCTTCTATTTACATGTTTTACAGTAGCAGATTTTTGGCTTTTAGTGGGCAGATAAACAGTTTGGGGGTTGTAATTTTGTATTACTAAATCTCTAGTTTTTAGTTGTTCTATCTTCATCAAGATTTTTCTACAACTGCTGCAATTACAGTGTTTACAATTATATAAAAAACTGTTTACATTTATATTAAAAATTGAAATATTTTAAATGTTTTTTTTTTACATTTTTTAGTTATATTTTTTGACCATTTGAAATCAGGTTAAAAATGATTTGAATTGTAAATTTTAGTTGTTAAATCTGTAAATTTTTGTGATTTAAGATTTTTTTATAGTGTTAAATCTATTTATATATTAAAAATTGATTTTAAGTAATAAAAACTATGATTTTACACTATATTACCACATTCCACTATATGTTAAAAAAGATTAAAAACAAAAAAACTATTTTTTTTATTATTATAAAGTAGCTTTTAAGATTGGAATATTGATTATTTGTATTTGAAACGATTGAGATGAAAATGGAGTTTACCTCAAGAATAGTTGTGAGAATTGATTTTCTTATCATATGCTAAGAAATTAACATAATTGTTTTGTGGATTTGAGAATCACAAATCTATCTTATTGTTCATCAACATACCAAAACTAAAATAAAAATATTTGAAGATTTATAATTGTTAAAAAGAAAGCAATATCTTAAAAAAGATATGATAACTATTTCAAAATAATGTTAATACAACATAACATATTTCATAAACAAAAATTTTTAATTCAAAAAATTATATATTAAAAAATTATTATTTTAAAACATAAGATAGTGAGTATTAAGTTTTATCTTTAATTTGTAAACAAAATGGCATGATAAAAGGTGTATGGTTTTAAGCATCTTACTAACTATAATAAAAGTGTTTATATATATATATATATATATATATATATATATAAAATAGAGACCTAAATCTATGGATGTATTTTGGATTTGGTGGTGGTGTATTTTTTAATATGTTTTTTTTATTAGTTTTTGTTGTAGGCATAGAGGGATTATAGCGATCAAATTCGTTGACTTCGTATTAGTTTGTCTTTTGACCACAAATATTTGTATAATATTTATTGTTGGAACTAGGGAACTAAAAACATTGATTTTTATATAATAAAAAGTACCATATATGTCATGATTTGATTGGATAACAACTTTGAGGTCTTATTGTTGGCTTCGCTATTCCCAATGTTTTATATGTTAGCATATCCAAACTTTTTGATCGTATATGGTCTTTTTGAATCATATGTTTTCTTATGCATTGCTTGAAGGTCGATTAATGCTAGCATTAGTTTGAATGTTTGTCTTAGCATTTTCTACTAGCTAAATTTATCCCAATGTTTGATATGCTATCATATTTAAACTTTGTCCTCTCGACTGTTCGAGGCGATCTGATTTGAGGTAATATTATTTTTTTATTATTACTATTACTATGTGTGATTTTTTCTTTATTGTTGTGTGTTTCGAGAGTCTTTATCATTGTTGCGTGCGTAGACATGATTGTCACACTACATTCTTTCTTAAATGTTTGCACAGGGCAATGCCCTTCGACGGTTCTGGCAGTCCTCGCAGCCTTAAATGTATATTGTACAGATGTGTTACAATACAGTTTTGTTCCACTTTTTTTACGGTGTTGTTTACAGTGAAATTGTGCAAAATTGTTCTCCATCGGCATCACTGCTTCAATATTTGATGGTTGTTCGTTGGTTCGTTCCATGCTTCTTGTTCTTGTTTGATTCAACTTTGCAAAGTTGAGGTCTTGCAGTTGCAGTTGGACTTCTTCGTGGTTGTTCACTGGTTTGTTGTTCAACTTTGCAAGCTGTTGGACTTGTTGCGGTTTGCAAGTTTTGGGGTTGAGCTCTTGTCATCACTCATTGATGGGTAAGTTTTTGTGCCATCATTGCATTGCTATTCATTTTTTTTTTCTACTTGGTGTTTTGCACCTTGCAGGCAGACTTTTTCAATGGTAGGAGTCCCTACCTCTAGAACATCTTTCTGTGTGCTCATATTTTTTGTTCCTGGAAACCATGCGTCTTCATATGCATATTGTGCCATAGCTATTTCGAAAATTGCAATGCAAAGGGGTTTAGAAAATGAATTCGGAGTTGTCACAAGGGGGAACCATCCGCTAGGGTGTAGAGACAGGGAATGCTTTTATTCTTTGGGTCAAAAAACTGTGTCTGCCTATTGCCTTTGTCTTGTCCTTTCTAACTTTTTCCACTTCTAAGAAGCTTTTATGATGCCCACCATGAATAAGTTCAAATTGATGTTTGTGCTCAGTGTAGGTTTGTTTTCTTGTCATCTGCTATGGTGAGTAGGGGGAATTGAATTTGACAAGAATAAGGTTGAAGGATACATATCGGGATTGATACGCAGTTTCATGCTTGTAGTTTTCTATTTTACCTTTTTTTTTTTTTCGTTTTATTCTTTTTTTCCCCTTTTCTTTGTTTTCATACAGATTGAAAGTAGCTAAGAAACAACTTCAAAATCACAGTTCAAAAGATGAAACAAGTAATAGATGTTGAGTCGTATGAAATAGATACACTCCATTATGCATGGCAACATTGACGAGATGTTGCATAACAATGGGCTTTTTAGATTGGATGCATTCTCATAAGTTGTAGGAGATTGCCTTTTCGATGCATTTTAGGTTCTACTGCAATTATGTTATTCTTCGACCAACCTGCGCAATGGATTGATAGACTATTTATTGGGTTGTTTAAAAAATGGAAAAGATGAGGCATTGGAGTCATATGAATACGAACTGAAATTTGATTTTCTTCGGTAGTTGCATGGAATACATGATGTCGCTACGTATTTTTCAAAGATGCGGTTGTCTGCATCTCCAATTTTGCCTGCACATGAGAGGGGACTTTGGGGAGATACATTTTGTATACGATGGTTGTCTAAGTGGCTCAATATATCAATTGGAATATGGTCATTGACAAGAAAACCAAGATATCTACTATTCAACAAAACTGCATCTAACAATCCATATTGCATCTTGTTACATGATGCCAATGTTGTCAGTGGTCATTATGAAACACTACTATACATAAAATTGTCCATATGCAATCTTGGAGGACCTCATATTTACTTGTCCCTCAATTGCAAAGACCTTGAATCGCAGTGGAAACGGATTATGCATCGCATAGACTGTCATGGTTTGCAGCTAGCAACAATTGTTGTATCTAGCTGTGGAGATAGTCTGTTCAATGCAATTTGTTGTTTGGTAGCAGCAGAGTTCGATGTGCAGTCGTTGTGGCTTTACACTGTACAGTCCTTTTGCAATGCAATTATAGGCGGCAACCAACGGGTTTTTAGCTGCTTGCATCAACACCTTTCGCCATATCTCCTAGAAAATATGTCAGCAATTGCAAGTTGGCAAGAATACCTTGTAAACATGGTGCTGGCATATGAAAAAGGAAATGTGGAGGGTTGCAGATTTTGTTTGCAATGGCTATCTATCATATTCAGAGTAAATATCCAGGTCTGGTCGGCCCTGCCAGATGACACTGTCCATTCCTAGTCTATTGATTCAAATTACGATCGAACAATTGACATCCTCTTGTTGAAAACATATACCACACATATCCATTATCAACCTTTGCTTGGACATATCACTGGTTTAGGGTTCAATGTCCATGCCACCCAAACCGCATCAAATTTGCATACGTGTGGAATGCTTTTTAATGAGAATGAAACTCCTCCCAGTTGCGATAAGGCCATATAGGGCTTAAACAAAAAATGTAGGCTAAGTTATCACAACTTGAACAAAGTCATGCGTGAAATTCGTCCCAGTTGTGATGAGGCCATACAAGGCTTAAACAAAAAACGTAGATTAAGTTATCACAACCTGAAAAAGTTCATATGTAAGAGATAAAAAAACATTGATGGTATAGGAAATACTGTCGTTTCAGTGTCCAGTGTCAATGGCAACCAAACCACATCGAATGTGCATAAGTGTCGCATGTTATTTAATTAGAGTGAAATTCATCATAGCTGTCATCAGGTCATCCTTCCCTTGAACAAGAAACGTAAACTAAGTTACCACAACTTGAAAAAGGTCATGCGAGAGAGAAAACAATACATTACTACTCTTCCTTTTAGAGAGAAATTGACATATCACAATCTAAAAAAAATTGTTCATGCACAACAACAAAAACATGTACGGTCGCATATCCCACAATGGCCATGCAACTGTTCGAGAGGAAAAAATCACATTTCGTGGGCTAGAAGCAACACCGTGCACTACTACCAATGAAAACCAACAAACACTTTCTACCCATACTTCCTTGCAAAAGAAGGATGCAAGACAAACCTAAATGAAACAAATCAAAGACACTCCTTCCATTCCATATGCAATTTGCGATCAATTTAATTTCGCAAAAAATAGTAAGTCTTTCATGCTTGATTTGGAAGTAGAATACCTATGCTTGACAACACATGATAAAACATTTTCTAGTGGCAAAATTTGTCTTTCATGCAAACGGTCGCTTGAAAATGGAAAACTGCCACAATTTGCAACCCCTGACCAAATAAGATGTAATACACCA
>CBVK0100502117.1:0-10970 GCA_900067695.1 Picea abies | reverse complement strand
ATATATATATATATATATATATATATATATATTAAAATTAATATTATTTAGCCATATTTATTCAATTATAGATTAAAATAAAATTTTAAAAAATTTTAAAAAATGATTAAAAATAATATTTTTATTTTTATTTCAAATATACTATATCATAAATAAATAAATTAGAAATAGATAAAATTATTAGAAGTAATATTTTATTTTTATTTAAAATATATAGAATCATAAATGAATTAGAAAAATATAATTAAAGAGAAATATATAATTAAAGATGAGAGTCATGACTTTGAAAAATTAAATGACATTTATCATAAAATAAAATAAAATATTGAAACGTAATATTTTCATTTTTAACTAAAATGTATGACATCATAAATAAAAAATAGTTAAAAAAAATTAAAATGTTTTTTCTTTAGAAAACAATAAATTAAAAAATATAATTAAATGAAAATTATAAATTTGAAAAAATAAAAAAAATAGTTAAAAAAAATTAAAATGTTTTTTCTTTAAAAAAAAATAAATTAAAAAATATAATTAAATGAAAATTATAAATTTGAAAAAACAAACAATATTATTAGTGATTTAGGAAAAATAAAAAAATCTTAAATTTTAAGTGAAAAAAAAGAAAAATAACATTATAAAAAATGATATATTATAACTAAGAATATTCAAAATGTCAAAAATCTATCTTAAAAAGAGTATTTTAAGAATCTACATTTCATTTTTAACTAAAATGTATGACATCATAAATAAATAAAAAATATTTAAAAAAAAAATTAAAATGTTTTTTCTTTAGAAAAAATTAAATTAAAAATATAATTAAATGAAAATTATAAATTTGAAAAAATAAACAACTTATACTATTATTAGTGATTTAGGAAAAATAAAAAAACCTTAAATTTTAGGTGAAAAAAAAAGAAAAATAACATTATAAAAAATGATACATTATAACTAAGAATATTCAAAATGCCAAAAATCTATCTTAAAAAGAGTATTTTAAGAGCTCAACATCACTTGTCGAAATTAATCATAGAGGGGAAGGATACCACTTCTCCTTCTCAACTGGTTAGGCTAGACCTAGTTGACAAAACCGAGGACCCATTATGAAAACACAATATATATTATCCTTGCTTCGAAATTCCGTGTCGAATAAGACTTTGCATTTATGCTCAAAATGAACACCACTCTAGGCTACTCTCTAAATTATAAAGGTCACCAAATGATCCATCACCCAAGGGGGAAGGGTTAATGAATTGAATTTTCTTATGAGAGTGTGGACATGTAAATTTACACACGTCATGAATAACATCAACTGTAACCTCTCTACTATTAGAAATTTTCTAATCATACACTCTCTTAATATGGCTTGTTAACTAATAACAATCAATTCATGATAAACTAGGGATATTGTTGTGGGTTTAACGAGCAATTTCCTTGCATGGGAGATTTCAAGAGGTAAATAACTCAGGGATGACTTGAAGAAGATTAATCCCATGTTTCCTCAGACAAGCCTAATTCATGTTGTACCTCCTCATTTCCGTATACTCGGTGTAACTTTTCATTTCATGACTTCTTAGATTGTTCCCATCTTCATGTTTCACATGTCAACATGTGTGAGCTAGTTCTTAGTTGCGTTATTACCTATTTTTCACACAGTGGGATGTTAACCTTCAAGTAGCTTTGCAATTTGATCTCATGTCTAAAGTTGTTTATAGGTAGTATTGTTGTTTTCTTTTTCCATGCTTTCTCCATTTCTCATTCTTGTAGCATTCTCGTACATGCCTTTTTAGTACCTATCCATTGGGAAACTTTCTTCTTCTATATTCCACTCTCCAAATAATTTTCTACACTATCGGTTCCATGATTTCTTCTTCCTTTTTAGCTCATCTTGGTTTATTTTAATCATAATCCTACTACTATCCATGACTACCATTTTCTATCTGCTCATAATCAATTTTCTATGTGCTTCTAATTCTATTGCATATAATCATGTTTTAGCTAGGATTATCTTTTTAGTGGTGTTGGCTTTTACTCTTAGTGAACTTGTTATCAAGGTTTCTGCAATGACTCGACTTGATTCAGCTTGTTTCTAGATATACTNNNGCAATGACTCGACTTGATTCAGCTTGTTTCTAGATATACTTGGTCCCCATACTACACATCCATAAAGGAACATTAGGGTTATGACTATTTGAAAGAGGGAGCACAACATCTCCCAATGCCAAACCTTTAGTTTCCCGCATTTTTTTTTTGCAATGGGATATTTTTTTTCCACCCCCTTACAATGTTTTCCTCATGCACACCTCCTATCTTCACTTCTTATTGAAATCTAGTCCCAAATATTTATAGTTTTGGATTATTTATAGTAGTTCACATCCGAGGTTGATTTGTGATTGTTTTGTTCCCTTCTTAATTAAAAAAATTACTATATTAGTTTTGTCAATGTTCACATTCATTCTAACATCTACATGGAAAAACTCTAAAACCTATAGATGATATTGTAAGTTGCACAATATTTTAAATGTTAATGTCACATCATCCACCTACATGATAATCCATGCTTTGTTTCCATTCATTGAGAACTCATTTGAGCACATTCTTAGTCCATTCTTATTCATTACCTAGTGGTAACTGAATCTCCTTTTTAGAGCCATACAGTGTCAGCAGAATTCATTCCACATTCATATATGCTTACTCTCACTCCAACATACCATAGATATCCGAGGAGAATAGTTTGTGGATTTTCCAAGGTACACTTTTGCTTTTTCACAAGGGAATCATTATCCACCCTCAAATACATCTAACAAAATATTCCCACTTTTAACAAACAGCCAGGTCCCCCAACTTTATCGAGATTTCATATCTCGAAACGCCTTTTAACGAACCCTAAATATTATATATTCCCCTGTTTGTTAGAATATGGAATTTCGGAATTTACGCGAAAGAAAAACCACCGTACGCCTACAGAATCCTCCGACGTGGTATCGATCTCTGTAAAAGCAGGCCGTAAAAAGCACTAAATGGAAGCAGAGTACCATGGCGGGTAAATTCTCTGCATCTACTTTTATCTCGCCCTTTTACCAACCTCTCTCGCTCGTGTGAATGGCGTGCTTATCGAGTCTTTTTACCAACCTCTCTCGCTCGTGTGAATGGCGTGCTTATCGAGTCTGACAGATACGCGTACTTACGTACAATTTCCGTTTAACCAACGCCCTCCGTGAACACCAGACGGGAATCTTTACGTTAAAAGGAGGCGCGCTCGCCGTCAACTTTAACGGACGAAGACCGGTCGCCTTTCGCTTTTTGGACGGGAAAGTTGATGGGATTTGACATGGTGTCGTGTTCAGTGACACGTGTAATGTTTCTTGAAAATGAATTTAAATATAATATCGAGAGCCTCTCTAATAAAAAAAATATTTTTATTATTTGATAAGAATATTATAAAGAGATAAGGATAAATGAGAAAAGCGAAGGCATTATCGCTATCATATAAAGGAAGAGACCGACAAAATGAACAATGCCTTGGTTGCATTATCCATTTTGGATATAGGAAACTATGGTGATATTGTTCTTTCCTTTTGTTTTCATGTGGATAAGAGGTATATATATTTTTTAATTATATAATTTTTTTATTATTGATTTGTTAGAATTATAAACTAAATTAATTGAAGTTTAATATAAATATTCCCACTCATTATGTACGGCTTTGCGAATTATTGAAGGAATAAATTTTCTTATTATAATTATTTCCAATTTAATTGGCTTTACATAAGAGTCATTGAAGGGACATTTTTTCAAAGATTGACTTATTTGATTAATTTTTATTTTTTTTAAAACAAAAATGAAAAACACATGAATGAATAAATAAATAGATGCATTATATAAAAATAATAATAAAAATATACATAAAGAATTATAAAAACATTTTTTAATTTAAGTAAAGGCACGAAGAAGAAGAGAAACAATTAATAATTAAAAAGTTCGATATGGATGGTAAGGAGATAAATAAAATAAAATAAAAAATATAATGAATGAAAAATTAGAAAACAAAAGAGAGTGAGTATAATAAAAAATTACATATCATAACCAAGGAAATATTAAAGGGAATGAAAGAGTACACCATATAAATAGTTTGAGGATTAGAAAAATGCAAGTTGGCAACGAGTAAGGAGAAGAATCAAGTCATCAACAAATGGGGAATCTAGTATGAGTATCGAATGAGTGATTTTGGTTTATATATATATATATGAATATGAAGATGAATTATAGTTGAATGAGTTAGTTTTAAGTGATCATTGTTAATGTTGTTGGGTATTTTTCTAGTTCTGTGTTGTTAGTATGTATTTGGTTCAAATTTTTCTAGATTAATCACACTAATTTATGTTGATGAGTTTATTAGGAATACCATCCACAAATGTGGGGAATCATCTCTTGGGTTTTTCTATAAGATTTTTCTCGAGAAAAAAAACAAGAGTTCAAGTGAATCATGAGTTGGGCTAAGATGAGGCAAAAGAAAAGTTTGGATAATTGGGAGAGGGAACACATATTTTAATAATAATTATACCTTAATCTACTTGGCAGGGACTAAGCTGCCATGCAACCCTTGTTTCAAACGTATTTTGTTTCAACTAAAAAATAGAACATACTTTTATTTCAAAGGAAATGAATGTACATTTTCAAATGTATTTTAATAAAATGGTTAATTTTTATTTTATTTTGAAAGAACATGTTTTTCCTTTTTTTTTTTTATGATTTTGTTTGCAACAACTCAAGAATTCTATGCCAATGTTTAAAAAATGTTGAAATTTTAAGCTTGAAAAAAGAGGTGGGTGTTACTGGTGGCACCTCTTTTTGATTCAAGGGTTGATATCGAGATTTTGGTTGTAAGAGTACCAATTGTCAAGGCCATGGGTCTCAAATAAGTTACAGTTTTGATCTAGAAAAAAGGGTGTGGTACCATTCAGAGCACCACTTTTTGATTATGGGGTTGATTTTAAGTTTTTTGTTTCAACAGTACAAGTTGTTAAGGCCATCCTTTGAAAGAAGTTGCAATTTTGACCTTGAAAAAAAAATAAAAATATGCTGCTATTCATGCCACTTTTCAATTAAAGGTTGATTTTAAGGTTTTTGTTGGCAACATTATGGGGTTGTTAAGGCCATTGTTGCAAAAGGTGCTAAGTTTAACCCTAAAAAAGGGTGCCACCAATAGCACCACTTTTCAATTTAGAGGTTGATTTTGCGGGTTTTGATCCCAAAATATGGGGTTTTAGAGCTAGAATTCTTGTTTTGAGGTAACAATTCTCGTCAAGTCAATAACTATGTTTTGTATGGTTATAGCCTAAAAAATACTCAATCCCCCACTTCAAATTCCCTTTCATTGCAATGTTGATCTAATTATTGTTTCATCCTATTTTATGCTATAGCCAAGTTGTCCTTCAATAGTTGGAGAACTTCTTGTTGGTGTTTTATGTGGTCCTCCACTGCTTGAACCTTCGCTTTCCCTCTCAAGTGTGATGTGATGGATAGAGGATGATGACCATAAAGTGCCTTAAATGAGGACATTTTTTTGTGAAGTATTGAAGACACGTTGTACCGCCATTTTTCCAAGGGAAACCACGTGAACCATTGTTCCTATTTATCATATGTAAAGTAATGAAGATGCCCTTCTATACATTTAATCACAGTCATAGTTTTCCCATCAGATTGAGGATGATAAGAGGATCTATGAGCCATTTGAGTATTCAGACAAGAAAACAACTCAGTCCAAAAATTACTAGTGAAAATTGAATCTTTATCACTTACAATAATCTTGGGGATTCCATGTATCTTTTGAACTATTTCCATGAATGTTGTAGCTATTGTAATTTATTTAAAAGGATGAGAAAGACAGAAAAAATGGGCATACTTTATGAGTCCATCCACCACTACCATGATAACGTTCTTTCCTTCGGACTTGGGTAGATCTGTAAGAAAATCCATTGAAACTACCTCCCAACATTGGCTTGGTATGGATAAAAATTGTAGGAGACTCGAGGTCTTGACTATATCTCCCTTATTTTGTGGGCAAACCGAACATTTAGTCACAATCTTTTGAACATAGGTTTTAAGACCTTCATAGAAAAAATAATTCTTGATCTTGTGGTAAGTTTTCAATAACCCCAAATGATCTAATTGGATATCGATGGCCACCCACCTCTTCCACTGAATCAACATGGTTCTCCATCTGTGAAATCTTGTTATGATTTTATGGGGTTTTTTGGGTCCTAAATTTTCAAGTCCATTTTGAGGCCCTCAACAAGATTTTTAGACAAGCGATGCCAACCTAGATTTATGACAGTAAGTCCAAGTTAGACAATTTTATTGTTATCCTCAGTTATAACTTTCCAACAAGCTACTATGCATGCCAAATGGAGATTGTATACGGAAGTTGTGTTCCTGGAAAGTTGATGTAGAAACTAACGCCCAAAAATATGGTTTGGCATTTCAAAACACCTTTTGGTGCTTCGCCTCCTAGGTTTAGGGTTTTGGACCTTTAAAAACACCTTTTGGTGCTTCGCCTCCTAGGTTTAGGGTTTTGGACCTTTAGGGTTCTTTATTTATGTTAATAGGCCATCCTTTCAGAATCTTATATTATATTTTTGGAAAATGAGCGTAGACACTGATGGGCCACATAAATGCCATCTTTTTACATCCTATTTTTGTTATTTTTAATCCCTTTTCGCTTACCTATGACCCTGCATTAGTTCATTCTAATGTTTGTGTGCAAGATTTAGACCCAAAGTGTTTTCCATTGCATTTCCTTAGTATTTTGTGTGAATTATAATTAAATATTAGAGAAATAGGATATATTGCATTTATCTTTGAAAAATGGGTTAGTATGTTGATTGTTGCAGAACTAGTTGTCATTTCTTTCACTCCAGGAATATTGCAATGTTTCTACTCCACGGACAATAGTATGGATCCACGAAAATCAATCGTCAACCACCATCGACCATGCAAAATATATTCAAATATAAGTTATACATTTTAATTATGAATAATGGATTTTCCATGTGCATAGATCCATTTTTCTACAATTTAATATTTTCTGATTTAATTTGGGTAGCTACAATTTATTTGTCAGCTATCTCAAATTATGATTTTAATAGTTTGAAGACAAAGGAAGCCGTTTGTTGGTGGATATGGGTGCAAATTTGATTTTCCACACAAGATTTGAAGATCTCCATGAAATATATTATGGATCTAAGAAGTCAAACATTATTAAAAGCCATTTGGGATGTGTTTTGACCAAGTTGTTATAACCTACATCTCCAAATTCCAATTTGACTTCAAAGGCATCCTAAATTAAGAGGAGTTAGCAATAATCCTGGAATTCTTAGACAAGTTGTTAGCAAGAATCTTGGAATTATGTATTTACTAGCAAATTGTTAGCAAACCATATGAGGAACTCGTGAATCTCATTTATTATTTGCTAATTGTTAGCAAACCACATGAGAAACTTGTGGATCTAATTTATTATTTGTTTCAAACAAATGTATGTATAAAAGAGAGTTCCTTCTCCATTCTACGAGGATAACTCTTGGAGCACAAGTCCAATTTATGATGGAATAAAAGTATATTTTCATTTAGATTTTAGTTTTACAATTTCTGCAATATGTAATTAGAATTAATTTATTTGTATGATAGATTAGTTGTAAATCAATTAATTTAATCAATTTATGTTGAACATGTAGTGAGTGTTGATATAAAATAATATCGACACTCTAATCTATGGAGGCATGGCCCACTCCAATAGAACATAGTGTTGTAGAGTGTTGTAGGTAGGTTTTTTCTATTTGTGGTTGTGTAATTTAATTATGCAATTAGTCATTCATGAAGGATTTATTCAATTGTTTTCATAATCAATTTATTGTTGTGAAATTCAATTCATTCATGCAATTAAACATTCATGTGAGATTGTGTTTGTTTATGCAATTGATTATTCATGTGGGATTGTAGATTGAGTTTGCATTCTTTAATTTTTTTTTTTTAAATAAAGGCATTGAAAGTAATGTTTACATTTGTTGGTTTGAGTAACGACAATGATCATCTTGGCAAGGATTAGTTTAGTTGGTCGACTGTATTAGTTAATTAATTTATCTACAATTTCAATTACATTCAGACCGGGGTCACAACCATAAAGGCTTCCAACCCGATTGAATTAGTTTAGTTGTAATTTCATAGCAAACTAGTGGAAGAATAGAGTGCATCCTTCATATACAATGCACGGTAACTTGCAAGTTCCATATGAATATCGGATTGATAATTAAATGCACAGTCTTTTTAACTGTATTTTAGAGAAATTAGAAAGGTAATTAATAATCCCTTCGACCACCATCTCTCTCTCTCTTCAGAGATAAACTACCACCATTCTAGCCTGTTTGTGTTCTATATAGTATTCCACTTTTTCATTCATTAATACAAGTTGGGTTTTCACTGTATTATTGTGATCTCTTCTATATTTCTGTGTGTGTTTCATTTCATTCTCTATACAATCTGATCAGTGGTATTATATCAATTTTCTCTCTTTCTTTTTCTCTATGCATTTCCCCGACAAGGTCAATGTATAGATAGTTGGGTCTTGAGCTAGTTTCACTAGAATACTAACACTCTCACTAGCCCAAGTGGCCTCCCATGAAGGGGGGAGGAGAGATGATGGAATATGAGATCCTATCAAGATGTTGCTCAAGGAATCCCTCATGTAAGAGAGGAACGAGATGATAGACAATTTCACCTATATTCTTCAACGACAGTCGATGAGAGGCGAGCCACCTTCAACAAGCGACCAATTCAGAGGTGCAACACCCTTCAAGGTACAAGTTAACTTTGACATCCCTTCATTTGAAAGCTAGATAGATGCAAATACTTTGGAGAAATTATTAAATATTTTAGAGGGTTAATACTTTGTACAAAAAAAATTTGACATTGAAAAGATCACCTTCATGCTCCTTAAATCCCTTCCCCATGTGAAATATTGGTTGGAAGGTTATTGGGAGAGACATAATGAAGATGGACATGTAACATTTAGAACAAGATTCACTTGGACAACTTTTGTTGATGTCCTCAAGGAGGAATTATACCATGTTGGAAACTATGATGATTAGTACATGAGATGGATGACTCTATGTCAGGAGAGAGATCAGATGGTGTTGCAGTACACCAACATCTTCCATACCTTGTGCTCAAAGATGGGTATCAAAGATTCTGAGCGACACCTGGTTTTGAAATATTGTAGTGGCCTACATAGGTACATCCAAGAAGATATGAATTTCTTGAACATCTCCTCGCTCAAAGCTTCTTATCGATATGTTGTCAAAATCGAGCATAAATTTAAGCAACAAAATAAGCGAGAGTCGAGGTCTAAAAATTTGCCACATTATAAGTATGGTAAAGTTGGACCTAACTCATAGAAAAAGGGACAGAGAAAGGAGATCCAACCACAAGACAACTAGTCCGAGATATAGGTAAACAAGGATAATGATAGGTCGAAGAAGGACACTTGAAAATGGTGTGAGTTCCATATGAGCCCTTGGGACAACACTTCTAAATGTCACTTGAAATAGTCATTGTTGGTCAAGATTAAAGAAAAAGAGTTAGACCTTGAATCAGACTTAGATTTAGAATAGGATAAAGGAAAGCGATTATCGATGTAGAACCTAGTGCTACCATCATAACTACAAATTTCCAACTAGACGATTCAAAGGAGCTTGAGGAGGGGGAGAGCCTATCCCATTCTCATATGTAGGTGAAAGGGACCCCACTACATTTCATTTTTGATAGTGGAAGCGAAAAGAACCCAATCACAGTTGAGATAATCAAAATATTGAGGTTGTCAACAATGCCACACCCCCAACCATACACCATTGGTTGGTTGAGCTAGGAACGATACCTTTGCAACAACCAACACTGTCACCTATCCTATGACATCAATCCTTTCAAAGATGAGGTAATATGTGATATTTCCCCACTTGAAGTTTGTAATGTACTTTTAGGACAACCTTATATGTGGAACATCATGTTGTTTACAAATATTGACCTTGTAGTGTCATTGCTACCTTAGCATGCCAATTTTATAGGGTACCAGAGGTAGTTCCAACTACTGAAATTTCATTGATCTCAACAAAATAGTGCCGAAAGGTAATATATCAAATTTAAAAGTTTTTCCTCTTCATGGTTCGTTCAGAAGGTGAGCGAAAGATCACTGCGATCACTATAACTTCAACACATGGTCTCTCTACACAATAAAAGCATGTGGACAAGGTGGTCGATGAATATATAGACATCTTCGCCTCACCTATAGGGGCACATATGTATTGTTAGGTAAAACATTACATTGACTTAATAGATGGTTCTCCCTTTCCCAATGGTCCCAATGGTCCCATATAAATTCACTCCCTTCCGGGGATTGAGTAAATAAAGTGTCAAATTCATGAGTTCATCCAAACGGGCCACATTTGATCGAGCTCCTCACCTTGTGGAAGCTTGATTATGTTGGTAGAGAAGAATTATGGGACATGGTGATTCTGTATTGATTACAAAGCCCTGAAAAAGTCACTGTCAAGAACCGATACCCAATCCCATAGATTGATGATATTCTTGACCAACTCAAGGGTACTAAGTTCTTTAACAATATTGATGTAATATTCCAGATATAAAAAAGTATGTAGACCATAAATAAATAGCTATAAATGGCAGATGAACAACAATATATCCAGAACAACACCACAATAATACCAAAATGATACCAGAAAAACACCAAAAAGAGAAATTTGATTACTGAGAGCAATGTTCACTTGCCCCTTCGAGGGAGAAACCTCCAGCAGAGACAAAATTTCCAAGACAAAATTTCTCATACCCTTGACTCCTATTTATACTAAATATGTTTATCAAAAGAACCATCTAGAGGAAGATCCTTCTAGAAGCAGAAGCTTCTA